>LM523162.1:498306-675485 GCA_000941615.1 Parastrongyloides trichosuri
CAATCATATTCTCATGTTTTAATTTTTAATCAGATAAAACTGGATATTGAAAAAAATATATATATAATTTAATAAAACAACTGCTTTTATTTAAAAAAAAAACACTGATATAGACATTATAAATTATATTTCAATTTATTATTTAATTTTCTATATATCACTGTATTATGATTCTTTTGTGTGAATCTTTTAGAAAACAAAAAATTAATCAACAATAGGTGTAATAACAGTTCCACGTCGAATAGTTCCCCAACCAATTAGACGCCAATGTTTTTCAATTCTTCTACTCAAAGCAATTTTTTCATTTACTTCTGTACAAATTGGATCCGTCAAAGCAATCTTAGCAGCATCTCCTTTAACAGCTAAAACTCTACATCCTGTGGAAAGAGATCCAATATTTACCATTAACACTTCTCCTTTTGTTAACTTTTCTACTCTCGCTGCTTTTTTACCTCCCTCAGTACGTACACCAAGAAGACGACGAAGAACAAAGTATGAAATTTCAATTTCTGTATAAATATCTGGTAAAGTTCCAACAGCACCAAGAATATGTCCTACCAAACGATCACCTCTACATAATGTTGGGTCTATTTGTGTTCCAACACCAATAAGACCTCCTGGAACAGCATACTGAAGTTCATTTTGTTCAGCGTATAGCGAAACAACTTTACTAAAGATAGGTCTACATTGCACCTTTCCATCAGATGTTTTCGAAATAATACCTGGGCGTACTTCAATTTCTTGTCCAACTTTAAGAATTCCTTTTAATATAGAACCACCGGCAACTCCACCTTTAAGATTCTCTACTTCACTACCGGGTTTGTTAACATCAAATGATCTAATAACAATAAGCCTTGCTGGGGAAGTAAAATCTCTTACAGGAACAGGTACTTTTTTACATAAATACTCACAAACAACATCAATATTATACTTTAATTGAGCAGATATTGGAACAACAGGAGCATTTTGAGCAACAGTTCCCTGAACAAAACTTTTAATTTGATCATGTTGATCACGAGCTTGAGAATCTTTTATTAGATCGATTTTATTTTGCAAAATTAATAAATTCTTCAATTGCATAATTTCTACAGCAGCCAAATGTTCTGAAGTTTGTGGTTGTGGACATGGTTCATTACCTGCTACCATTAGAAATGCTGCATCCATAACGGCTGCTCCGTTAAGCATAGTTGCCATAAGAATATCATGACCAGGACAATCAACAAAAGATACATGACGAACACAAACAAATTCTCCACCACATCCTTCTCTTTCACATTTAAAACGATCTGGAGTTTGTGACCCTGCTGATCGATAGCATCCAGGTCTTGGACATGCTTCATTTGAACAACGATAAATTTTTGCATTTGCATATCCTAATTTAATTGTAATATTACGCTCCAATTCATTCTTAAATTTAACAGTATGAATTCCTGAAATAGCTTTAACAAGTGTTGATTTGCCATGAGCTACGTGGCCAATTGTACCGATATTAATTGTAGCTTGACGAGATATAACTTCTTCTGTAAGTGGATTTAATTCATCGGCATTAATTTTACTTGCATCTTGTTTAGATAACCATGGTTGACCTGATAATTCTGCTCCTGTTAAATTAAAATAATTTTACATGAAATATAATAAAAACATACCTTCAGTCATATTAGCGTTTTCAAAAATTTTATCGTTATGAATGTAATTTAATAAGAAAATGAATTTAACCACTGAAATAAAAGTATTAAGTTACTTTACAAATTAGAAAATAAATTGGGAGATTTTTTTCAAGAAATTCTTTTAGCATATACGAGTTTCCAAATGATCAGATTATCGTCATAGGAATATATATAAATTTTATAATTTTTTTTAAATAAAATAAATAAATATAATCAAATAAATATGTAAATATTATTTAAAATAATTTTTAAGTATTGTTATCAGGAATAACTCTTGAATTTTTCTTTTTTTTATCTTTTTCTGTGATCGTTGCCTGGAAAAATATTTTAATAAACAATTAAAAATAAATGAAAAACATACATTTCCGAGTACCATCAATTTTTTTTCATCCTCATTTAAATCATTAGGAAGTGAAGCTAATGAGAATCCAATATTTTTTGTTCTTAAGAATTTTTGTTTTACAAATTGTTTTGATATCATATATCTACATCGATTTTTAATTGCCATAGCCAAATCTAACCAAGTCCAATTTTTATCATGATATTCACATAATGGAAACAAGAAATGATATTTATTTATATCTGAAATATTTTTTTCTTTAGTTCCTTTATAACTAACAATAAAAGGAACCTCTGAAATTTTAATATGAACAAACATATTGTTTTTATCAGCACGAGCTTTCATCTTATCTATTTTATCATTTGGTTGTATATCTTTATTAGGATCCATACTTTGTCTTCTAAAACTACCATTTATTGTACCTTTAAATTTATTTGCAAATGATAAAGAATTTCTGTTACTTTGTGATGATATATTTACAGACGTTTTATGTGTTACAGAAGTAACTTCATTTGATTCACTTGTTTGTTGTTCATTAGTTTCAATACTTCTTCCAGGAAAAAAGAATGTCATCATTTCTTTATAAAATTTATTTGAAATTTGTGCTTGCATTGGACATACATTAACTTCAAAATGTTCTTTTATAGCTATACCACCAACTGCTGGTCTATCACGACAAATAACTCGAATACTTGGTACTCTTTCATTATCCTCATCATCTCCATTTCTACGGATTCTTGTTAATGTTTCTTTGAATTTTGCTGTTGGAAGAAGATCTAATACTTTAACTCCACCAATTTCTAATAGATGCTCTCCACTATTGTCAGTTTTAACAGTTCTTGTATAAAGAAAATTTCTTATTTGTAATTCTGTTAAATTTATTTGACCATCAGTTTCTGTTAACTTCCAGACACAACTTTCAAAACAAACCTCAAATCTTTTTGCTATTGTTATAACATTATCTTCATCAAGTGGAAGCTTTTTTTTATTAGTTTTCTTATCAAGAGTCTTTTGTTCAACTTCCTTTTCTCTAAAACATGAAATTGTTAATGCCAATTCATCAATTAAAGTTATTTGTTTCTCTTTATTTTCTTCAATTTCATTTTTTATTTTTTTGTCCATTTCATCTAATTCTTCTTTGTTATCCATTACTTCATAATCTTTATTTAAATAATACAATTGACGTTCATAACTTCTTATCAGTGCTACAACTTCACGGAGCTCTGCTTGAAGTTCTGAAACTTTTTGTCTTATTTCTTCAGTTTTCATTTGAGAATATTTAAACCATAAAAGTTTTCTCCTAGATTCGGCCTTCTTTTTAAAAGGATCTACATATAATACAAGGTTATTAACAATATCAAGAATCATTTGATATTGTTCTGAATTTGTTGAAACTTCAAGCATATTATGCTTCAATGTAAAACAATCTACATTATCTTTCTTATCACCTAAAATTATTTGACTTCCATAATCACTATCAATTGGTGGAGGTGGTGGTATACTTGGAATGATAACATTATCTTCAATATTTATAAGATCTGTAAAAGAAACAAATAACATTTGACAAGAACATCTTGAAGCAACTCTTTGAAGTTGAAGACCATTACTATTTGTAAATGTTCCACCATCGGAAACAACACCACCAACAGCTTCACCAGTACCACTATAGTTGTTTATCTTATCATGAATATTTTGATCACTTCCTGGTTTTTCTTCAATAACATCTCTTTTTAACCAACTAAATTGTTTTTTATTAAGACTATTTTTATCTTTTCCCATGATAATAGGAGCAAAATATTGCATACCACTAAATACTGCAGACCAAGATGTTTTTATCAATAATTGATTATCTCTCCAAACAGGGGTATGAATATTTTCATTTATAGCAGCTCTAGAAGCTGTCATAATTATAAATCCATCCGTTTCATGTCCTTTTAAAACAGCTTGACAATTTAAAAGATCTATTTGCCAATTATGAACACAAATATCATCCTTTGTACATAAAGCTACACCATAGAGAGAATTGGATGGAGGATCAACAGTATTTTCATGCCATGCAACAAATTTTGTCTCTGCCTCATCAACAAGTTTCCATAACATCTCATTTGCTTCATTTTCTCGAGATTCATAAATATTAGAATGTGAATTTTTTCTTGTATTGTTACTTCTACGATTCTTTTGACCATTATTAATTTTTTCTTTATCCTTTGGTGATTCTATTTTACTATTATTAAACATCCAATTTTTAAGTGCATCAGTACTTAAAACTTTTCTTAAAATATGAGCTTTTTGTACTCCATCAGCAATGACAAAACATGTGTCTCGATTTTCCATTGTCCATGAAGCACGTACATCTTGTATTGTTAACCTATGATTAGCTCCCTGAGAATGATGTGAATCTTTCCCACCTCTTCTACTTAAGTATGGTGTTCCTTCATAAATATTTTCTCTTGTATAATTGATTCTTGACATTCCAAGAAAGAATGTATCATCAGAATCTTTCATTTCATTTACTGACTCTGGTTTTGCTGAATCTCCATACAAATGTATATGAGCTCTTTCCAATGAAGAAGACATATGATTTAACTTCCAGGCAATTCTTTGTCTTTTTATCATATTTTCATTGTCTTTTGTTTTTAAATGAAGTAATTGGAGATCAGCTGTTAAATTTAAAGAATTTGTTATCATTCTAAATCCATAATTAGAACTACAAGACATCCAATATGAAATCATAACTCTTGGTAATGATATTCGTAGGTGAACATCTTTAAAATGTCTTGATAATTGAAATTTCCTATTTAATTTTCCTTGGGTAAATAATTTTCCTCTTTTAATAGGTTTATTAACTGTTGTCAGAGTATTTTTCATAAAATCAAACCATTTAAAAGTATTTGCATACAAAAATATTTGTGGAATGTTACGTTCAGGAGAATCTTGATCATTTTTTACATCAAAATGTACTACAGCATTAATATGATGACTTCTAAAAGCTCTGTAAGAATCATGTTCATGGTTAGTTGAATAATCTGGTAACTTATTTGGAGCACAAGGTGTAACTGAATGATGATCATATGCATTTGCGTTGCATATAAATTTTAATTGAATTTCTAATTTAAACCCAGGTAAATTTAAAATTCTACTATCATCATATTTACTGGCTGTTCTTACAAATGCTTCTACATCACTTTTAATTCTAAATTGACCAACTGTCCAATCAAACTCAAATGTATTCCATACTATTTCAATAAATTCTGTTGAATTATAAGGATCTGTTGAAGCAAGCATTCTCGTAACAAACTTCTTACATAACATACTGAATCTTCCATGATGAAGCATCCTTATTTTATCCCAAAAAGGCATATTAGGTGAAGGATCACGACTTGGAGAATTAACATTATTAAAGCATAATGAAATCATTGATAAACACGGTTCCCAACAAGGTCCATATGTTAAATTGAAAGAACCTACATCAGCAAACAAATCATAATAAAATTTTAATGGACACATATTTCTTTCCAATTCATATTGCCCCCATGGCTCTGGAAGATTTACATAGGTATTTCTTATACTTCTTCCACCAGGGAAATTTTCTGCTGCTGCAAATTTTCCAAAAAAATGTGCATCTTTTACAAGTGAGTATTCAAGAGGATAATCTCTGAATCTTATATTCCATTCACTAAAATCCATCTCAATTTCTCTAGCCCACATTGTGGAAAATTTCATATCTTCTAAATTTGCATGTGATTCAGAATTAAATTGTCTCATTAATTTTATAACGTTTGTTTTTCCATGAAGTGAAATATCAGCAAAAGCTCTTATATATAAATCTTTTATAGTCCATACAATAAGTTGATTCCTTAAAGAATCCATTTTTTTGCATCGATCAATATATATTTGACAATTTTTTCTTCTTAAATTGTTGTACAATTCTTCAATAAGATTTTGACCAATTTCACCTTCAAATTGTTTTCCACCTTCACGTATTTTTTCTTCCATTACACGTCTTCTTCTTTCTGATTCATATGCTTCATCTACCATTAATTCATAATTAGCTTGTAATCTAATTTCAAATGGATCATCATTAATTTGAAAACTAAATTTTTTAATTGATATTTTAACATCTGATGGTAGTGGAGACTCTTCTACAAATAATTTAGGAACATGTTTATGTACCATTTTAATCCATTTGATTGAATTAATTACCTCTTCATATGCAAGAGCAAAATTGTAACCAAACGGAAAAACTGCAGATGCAGATTCTGCGCACCAAAGCCATGTTTTGTTACTTTTTGTTCTAAAAGAATCTATTCCTTGTCTAATTGCTTGCATTTCTGGTTCATTAAGAATTTTTTGAATAAGTGGATGCTCAAATCTAAACATAGTATTTGAATCCATAATTATATTAAATTCTGGAGCACTAATAGATAATTCTTCATTTATTTTTTGAAAATATATAGATGGAACTCTCCATTGCATCAAATGATCTCTTGGAAGTTTATAAGAAACTTCAACCATTTTAAGTGATAATATGTTAATCGTTAGTGGAACAGATTCCGTCTTTTGTTCATTAACAAAATTCTCATTAATTAGTTTTTTTGATAAACTATAAACTTCGTAAAACACTACATAGAATAAAGGAGACCATGTAATTACAAGATTTGTATTAGCTTTAAAGAATAAATCTTTTTTGTCACCAGATGTATAATGTATCTCCAAATTGTCACATGAACCAGATGATTCTATAAATGTTTTCTTAAGTTTATGCCATTCAATTGTTATGTCGGATGATTTAAGTTCAGAAACTCCTAATCTAACATTTTCTAATTTAATGTTAATCTTTTTTTGAGGTACATTCGTGTAGTCACAACGAAATGTATTAACATTTACTACAATAAATGCACTTTGTCTTGCATTGAAGAAAATAGCAAGTTTTTTTAAAGATAATTGAATAATAATTGGAGAAATATGTGAATCTTCGGATATATCAACTGAACTAACAGCAGACCATGAATCTGAACAATCAATATCTGATTTCTTGTCCCTAAATGATTCTGTTAAATTTTTTGAAAATATAGATAATTCTTCAACAACAGTCTCTTCCCATTCTAATTGCAAATCTTCTAATTGAAGTTGAAGAATTTTTTGTCCATTAACATTTTTAAATTGTCCTAATCCAGCCCCCAATGCAATAATAGTTCCCCATTTATGACAAGTAGAATTAAATTTTATATTGTGAAATTGGGTTGTATCAAACGTTTTACTTAAACATCGATGACTCCACAAAGATTCAATACCAAGTTCAACAGTCTTAAATTTACTATCACCAATAAAAGTTATAAGTTCAATACCAAACATTAAATCAACATCCTCCTTAGTTGAATTTCGGAGAAGGATATTCATTGTATTTACTTCGATATTTAAATATATCATATTTAAATTTTTTACTTTTGATGGTGAAATCTTAACACCATCAGAGGTAAACTCATCATTAAATCCCTGGAAGCTACTATCTTTATTTGAAGAAAATATTCTTTGTAAATCTAATTGTTTTCCATAGTCAATCCACCATACCATATCATATTGATCTAACACTAAAAGTGGATTAAATACAATAATTTCAATCCATTGAGCTTCTTTACCAATTTCCATTGGTTTATTTGAAGATAACACTCGTAAAGAACCACATTTAAAATGTGAAACACCCGCATGTTCTTTAATACAAAAATCTTTAAAATCTATTCTCAATATTTTATGTTCCCAATTAATTTCAGATGCAATTTTTCTTAATGTTAAAAGTAAACTTCTGTCTATTGCTGTTCTATATTCAATATTTAAATTATCAATATTTATTTTGACAAAAGGTATATTATTTTCAACTTTATGATATTCATTACCCTCATTAATTGTGGTATTCTCAGGGAAATTAACCTTGACATATTCTACAAATGCCTCACTAAAATTAATTGAAGGATTATCCAAAGATATTGATACATTTTTCAATTTTTCATAATTTGGTGTAAAGTCAAAGGACAATGAAGCTGCCAATGATAACTCAACAAGAGATGTACCACCGGAAGTTTGATTTCTTAATAACAACTTTTGTTGGATTAATTTTGATATACAATCAACTTGTAAACCTTCTCTCTCTAAATAAGTTTCAATATACAATTGTTCAAAAGTTAAATGAAGCAAACATTGTGGTACAATGTCAAGAAAAACAAAATTTGCCGTCTTAATTGACGCTCCAAAATATTGTATATATTGGAACGATTTTTTTATCCTTGCATTGTCTTTATTCCCATTATTCTTTCCACGTAACATACTTAATGATTTTAATGTTACATTTGGAGCACCCTCAATTCTAAGGTCATCAATTACTAATGAAATTGGTTTCTTATAACAGGCATTAAATAACGAACTTCCAACATTAAGATTATCCAATTCAATTGATAATCCATCAGCGTATATCAACTTTAAATGTGATATATATAACCATCCACATTTTCCAATTTTTACTTGATAACATGAGAACGTTCTTGCTAGTATTTTTGATACGAACCATCCAATATAACTAAAATAAATTTTATAATATCTTGTTAGAGGAAACTTACAAATAAATTAACACAACAATTATCAATAAAGAAGAAATTAATATAGCGATAAGCATAATTATTTTTGTGTTAGTGACATTCTATAACCATAAACCTTAATTAATGAAACTTAAAGAATAATAATAAGTATATAATATGGTCATAAAAACCATTTTCAATTAAAAAAAAAAGTTATTATTTACAACATTTAATAGGAAAGCTAATATTTTTTATCATTTTAAATAAACACCATTCCAATTGTTAAAGCTTTATATTATTTTACATGTCATCATCAGAATCAGGAAAAAGGTACATAAAAAATGCAATTAGTGCAAAGCCAAAATAAAGACACAACATTTTATAATTTCTGTGACCTTTTTGATTTAATTCGTGAGGTAAAATTTCAAAGCATGTTATATATAAAAATGTACCACATGCACATGCTTGGAGTATTCCAGAAACCATATCAGCAGTAGCTTTACTTCCATGATTTAATATTTTTATGACAGCTAGGCCAAAGAATCCACCAATAAGTACCATACCAGAAAACACTGCACAACACATTATTATTGTTACTGTTCTAAGTTTTGATTGAACTAAACGTATGCCAAGTGAAAAACCAATAAGAGTTTTATGAATAAAAAGTGCTCCAAATACTTGAAAAAGTACATTTACTTCCATAAGCATACCAAGAGATAATCCTTCAAATACAGCATGTAATGATAATGCAAATACAAGTAATATTGCTCTAATACTTGAATGACTTTCGGGATCAAAATGATGATCTTCTCCATCTAACGTTGTTTGAGATACTTCATTTGTTGGATCCTCAAGTAATGGTCCATCATCATGTGAATGACCATGAGAAAATAAATTCATTGAATTATTGCTTATCAGCCCACTTTCTTTAAAAAATAATATCATTTGTTCTATTGTAAGAATCAATAGAAAACCTGAAGCAACGCATAACTCAGCTATTGGAAAATTATTATCCCATTTAAGTAGTTTATGTGCCTTGTTAATTGAAGTTATTGAGTCAGGTAGTAAATCAAGTAAACAAGTTGCCAAAAAAACACCTGCTCCGAAACATGATACAGATGAAAATATGGCCTTCATACGAACATTATTTGCTGATAAAGCTAATTTTTTTAAAGCAAAAGCTGTCTTGAATAAATATAAATAATCAAATGATTAATAAAATAAACATACCATAGAAGCTAGAAAAGTAACAAAGAACAATAAAAGTATTAAACATGACTTAAGAGCATTATTTGTCGGTATAATTGGTCCAGGTTTAGGTGATCCCTCATAATTTATCGTTGAAGATTCCATTTTATGAGTAAACTCTAATCAATCATAAATATTATCTTCCTAAGTATCGTTAGGAAATATAAAAAACAAGCTTTAGCAGGTGACCTAGTTTGACCGTCTCCCCAAAACTTTTTAAAATATGTCTCTTATCACAAACATTTTTCACCATAGCCAATGTAATGGAAATATTTTACTTTATCTTTAAGTTACCATTGATAACGTACAAGAAATATATAGAAAGTCAATAATTTGTAATAAATTATTGATCAGAGTAATTTTATAAGGTTCCGAGTTTCAGGAGTATTACGCGCTCATTGGGATATTAAATAATGTTGGAATAATGTATTTCGTATTTTAAAAGCGCTAAATGACGGCTATGATATTTTTCCCTTGTTATAAAATTTCTGTTCGTTTTTCAATTAAGGTTTTTTTATTGTCATCATCAAAAAGACATTATACATTCAAGAGTCACATCAATATATCTCATCTCTTGCCAAATTTATATAAGGGATTACCTTCACAATTTGGATTATTGTTGTGATGAGTTGGATGTCATTTCATATGACTTGTAATATCTTTGTAACATATAATAATATTTTATCATTAATGCCACAATTATTTTTTTAATAATTATCTATAAAAAAAGGGGCGTGCTAGTTATTTAGAACAGAATTTCTATTTATCTAGCCTCTGCTTTTGTTATTACCCTCTTAATTATACATAATAATTCAAAAAATGTATACATAAAAAATCATTAGTTATAGCAATCATCATATTTACTCTCTTTCTTTTTCGATAGTAGTTTCAATTTGAATAAATACATACCAACAATCCATGATAGATTTATTAAATTTTCATCGATTTTTAACAACTCTATATATATGTTTTTTTTTGTTTGAAATATAAATATGTTTTTTCAGATTTTAAATACAAATAATGAGAGAAATTGTTCATGTCCAAACCGGCCAATGCGGTAATCAAATTGGAGCTAAGGTAATTTTTTCGATAGTATATTTTCATTATGAACTTTTTTACAGTTCTGGGAAGTCATTTCTGAAGAACATGGAATTCAACCTGATGGATCTTTTGTTGGTGATAACGCTGATAAATGTCTTGATAGAATTGATGTTTACTACAATGAAGCCAACGGGGGAAAATATGTTCCACGGGCTGTTATGGTTGATTTAGAACCAGGAACTATGGATTCAATTCGTTCCTCCACATATGGGCAACTCTTTAGACCAGATAACTTTGTTTTTGGACAATCCGGTGCTGGTAACAATTGGGCAAAAGGACATTATACTGAAGGAGCTGAACTTGTTGAAAATGTTATGGATGTTGTTAGAAAGGAGGCTGAAGGATGTGATTGTCTTCAAGGATTTCAATTAACTCATTCTCTTGGAGGAGGTACTGGATCTGGGATGGGAACATTATTAATTTCAAAGATTCGTGAAGAATATCCCGATAGAATCATGTCTTCTTTCTCTGTTTTTCCATCACCAAAAGTATCTGATACTGTTGTTGAACCATACAATGCCACTCTTTCAGTTCATCAACTTGTTGAAAATACAGATGAAACTTTCTGTATCGATAATGAGGCTTTGTATGATATTTGTTTTAGAACCCTCAAATTGGCATCACCAACATACGGAGATCTTAACCATCTTGTTTCAATGACAATGTCTGGTGTCACAACTTGTTTACGCTTCCCCGGACAACTAAATGCTGATCTTAGAAAGCTAGCTGTAAACATGGTACCATTCCCACGTCTTCATTTCTTTATGCCTGGATTTGCTCCACTTGCTGCACGTGGTGTTAGTGCATACAATGCTTTATCAGTTCCTGAATTGACTCAACAAATGTTTGACGCCAAAAATATGATGGCTGCATGTGATCCAAGACATGGAAGATATCTCACTGTAGCTGCTATGTTTAGAGGACAAATGTCTATGAGAGAAGTTGATGAACAAATGATGTCTATTCAACAAAAGAATGCACCTTATTTTGTTGATTGGATTCCAAATAATGTAAAGACCGCTGTCTGTGATATTCCACCTCGTGGTCTTAAAATGTCTGCTACATTTATTGGAAACAGCACAGCTATTCAAGAGATTTTCAAGCGCATCTCTGAACAATTTACTGCCATGTTCAGAAGAAAAGCCTTTATGCATTGGTATACTGGTGAAGGTATGGATGAGATGGAATTCACCGAAGCTGAATCTAACATGAATGATCTTGTTGCTGAATATCAACAATATCAAGAAGCCTGTGCAGATGATGAAATTGATGGTGAATACGAGCAAGAATATGAAGCTGAGGAATAATAATTATTTGTTATATAATTATTTATTTGCTAATTTTTAAACATAATTGTTATTTTCAGATACTTTCAGCTTATTATTCTCGATAACTTGAATAAATAAAGCAATGATATAAAGTCAATTTTTTTTATTAATACTTTAAAAATTACTAAAATATTTGTCTATTCCTTTAAAAGTTATAATCTTAAAGAAATATATTTAGAAAAATTATCTTTTTTAAACAAAGATCAATTATTTTTACTAGTTAAAGATCTTGTTGAAGAATCATCTATTGTTGATTTTTTTATTGGAAATGTACTTTCACTATCTGATGTGGAGTCATCTTTTATTGGACATTTCTTAGAACAATCCTTATGACCAGCTATCTCATCTGGATCAACATATGTATAATTTATAGCAAGAAGAATGAAAACACCAATGACAGCAAACATTAATGCTGCATAAAAGAAAAGCTCATAAGCAGGATCTTCAATTATTTTTGTTCCAGAAATAGACATGTCAATCATGTTACCTAAGCATACAGTCATTAACCATAAAGCTTGAAGTACAGATTTCATATTTGGTGTTGATTGTGAATAAGAAAATTCTAATCCAGTAATACTAAGCATTATTTCACCTAAGCAAATAATAAACATTTGTGGAATTTGCCATAATATATGAATTGTATTAGCTCTAACAATTGTATGAATTTGCCCTTCTGAGACACCTTGATCAAGAACAAGAACGTGAGCAGCTCCCATTTGTGCATATATTTTTAATTTTAATAAGCATTTTTTGTAATCTATAGAACAAGGAGTATTACTAGATTCATCATAATAAATTGTATAATTTGGAGATGAAAAGAAAGCCGGATTAATATCAATAAATTTTCCATTTTTAATTTTTGTAGAATTTTCGACTTCACCATTAGCATTAACAAGATTAATATAGCCATTTTGAAGAAGAGATCCATCAGGTAAAAGAAAGTATATTCTTGTTTTTCCATTTTCTGTTTTAGCAATTTTATATGGGAATGATGATATAAGTGGATCATTTGTTTCTGGATTTCTAAAGATTCCAACAACGTATCCATTTCCTTTGTTAGTTAAATTCATATCTTTTGAAATCTTGTTATTATATTTACTTACTAAAGTACCATAAATTGCTGGTATTTCTTGTCTTCCACTTTTGATATCAATATTTGCAATTGAAAAGTCGTTTGACGAGTTTCCAAATACATTTATCATAACATTATTTGGAGATGGAAGTGGTTCCATTGTTTTATTAACTTCAATTTGAACCAAACCAGCTACAATAAAACTTATACCAGCTAACAATCCACCGCATGCCATTTTTCTTAATGGTGTTACCTTAACAAATTTTCTAGCAATTGGGTATATAAATATTTCAAAGATAGGTACTAATACAAGAATCATAATTGGATTAAGGACAGAAATTTGATCTGGAAGTATAGTTAAAGAACCAACTCTACCATCCATTCTACGAGCTTGATGAACCCATGTAGATCCTTGTTGATCATATAATGCCCAAAATAATACAATTGGTCCATAGAGAATGGATACACTAACTAGTGATTTAACTCCAAGAATAAGATTACTGTCAAATTTGTTTGAAGCATAATCAATCCAATTATCCTTTTTATCATTTCCTCTAAAAATTTAATTTATAAAATTATTTAAAAATAAAAATATTACTTGAAGATAGCTTCCATTTTGCCTTTAGCAGCATAATATAAACATTTTACAACATCAAATATGACATTTCCTTTTGGTGGTGATGGTTTCTTATAGTATTTCCAACCTGAAAGAAAAAATAAGAATGCACAAAGCATTAATATTCCTGGAACACCAAATGCTAATGGAAAACATGTCTCTGAACCAAAACATTTTACTCTACTTCTAATAATAGGAGTTACAAGTATAGCAAGGAAAGAACCAGCATTAACAGCAAAGTAAAAAAAAGAAAAAAATTGTGTTCTTTCTTGAACTTGATTTTCTTCAAATTGATCAGCAGCAAATGCTGATACACATGGTTTTATACCTCCTGTAGCTATAGCTATTACAAATAAACCAGAAAAGTCTAAAAATTGACGAAGATCATAATCTAAATATGGAATAGCTCCAATAGACATAAGAGCATGACCAAATACATAGATAAGTGAAACCCAAAGGATAACTTTAAATCTNCCGAAATAATTATCAGCAGCAATTGATCCGAAGAGTGGTGAGAAATATGCTAAACATACAAAAGCATGATAAAGAGATATAGCAGTTCTACAAAAGTTTTTATTTTATAAATTATTTTTAATAAAACTTACCCTTGGCTAAAGTTATATTCTGATAAGAAGTATATGAGCAAGATGGCTTTCATACCATAAAATGAAAATCTTTCACAAAATTCATTACTTAAAATGAAGAATACAGCTTTAGGATAATTCCTAACTTTATCAATAAATCCTTTATTAGACATATCTTGATCGTTATAACTACTTGTATCACTAATATCTGATGGAAATATACTTCCAGATGGTTCTATAGTTGCTGATATTCTCCTTATAAATGGTGTTTCTTGTTCTGGGCGTAAAAAATTTTTTGATGTTGTTGGATATTTTTTAGAGCCTAAAATGACGTATATTATAAATATACAGTTTAACATAACAATAATTTCAAACATTTATACACATTAAACTTTATATATTTTGTTAAAATAAAGATAAAGATAAAAAACTTTATCTGACAGGTCGTGTTGTGATATCTTTAAATGACGAAGATCAACCAAAATATGTAAAAATACTTTTTCAAGTTTAATAGTTTGGTTTTAAGATAGATATATATATTGGTTTTGAAAGGTAAAACATTTGTAAATAATTGAGATTTATCAAATATATAAATCTTAAAGAATATATCTACAATCTTAAAAGATATACAAAATATCTTCATAAAATATGATATAAAATTTTTTGACCTGTCTATTCAACAAAATTGTTACCTTCTTATAAAGAAAAATTATTATGAAAAGATTGATATAATTCTCAAAATAATAAAAATGGGTGGAGATAAAGCTTTTTTTAATCAACTTAAAAATTATATTTCTCTTATTAACTTAAAATCTTTTAAGAATATTATTTTATTCTAAGATTAAAATTTAGATATATAAAATATATGTTAATGTAATATATATGTACAAGTTCTAAACACATTAATATTTAAAATGCATTTAAAAATTAAATATTGAATTAATGGAATCAATGACTTTTCATTTTGATTTTTTAAATTGTTTATTATATATGTATAATATCACTTTAATTGTTTTATAATAAATAATAATATTATTTTATTAGAATTTAATCTTTAAAGATTAATATTACTAAGAAAAATATAATTTAAATTGATAGTTTTCAAAAAATACTATTGTTATAATGGAATATTTTTTCAATATAGAATGAAAATAAACAAAAATTGCAGTAAAACATATGATCAGGAGTTCAATAATATCTATAAATGATACAGTAAAGGTAAAATATACCAAATTATCGTTACAAATGTCTTCATAAAGATGTTATTTTTATTACAACTATTAAAATTATTTGTTTAAACTTGTAAAAAAAAAAATAGTTACCTTAAACTATGTCTTCACGTATAATGTGAAATGATGTAGTGTTTTTAACTAAACGTATTGAAAATAAAATAGAGTACTATAATTAAGATATTGTATTATATGACTATTAAAAGAAAGATATATTTTAATTAATAGATTAATAAAATCGTTCAAATTGTAGTATATATTCAGGAATATT
The DNA here is from genome assembly GCA_000941615.1 of Parastrongyloides trichosuri. Taxonomy (NCBI): domain Eukaryota; kingdom Metazoa; phylum Nematoda; class Chromadorea; order Rhabditida; family Strongyloididae; genus Parastrongyloides; species Parastrongyloides trichosuri. The sequence continues at coordinate 514,332 of LM523162.1, forward strand.
TGTAAAGAAAATACATAGAAACTGATAATAAAAGACAAGTTTAATTGTCTTTTAATTATAAATCTATTATTTTTATTATTATTTAACACTTTTTCAGGTTTATATTTATATGTACGGTCAGAAATTATTATATACATATATAAATGAAGAGGAAAAGGTTGGTTTTATTGTACATGTAAAGTTTATCAAACTTAATATATATTCTTCTTTTCCAAAATTTTCCATATTTTATCACATTGGTTTGAAAAAGGAGAAATAAACCTTTTAAATAGTTGAATGTTAATTATCTTTTATATCAATCGTTTTTAGTTTCACTCTTACAGAAAACTTTAATTTTTACCTTTATATAAATAATTCGAATCATGAAAAATATATTTTTGTTTAATTTTTTAAAATTTTAAAAATTTTGACAAGATATTTATCTTTATATATTATTTTTAAAAAATAATAATGTGAATTTAAATATATATATATCAAAATTTATATTTCATGACTTACCAGAAATTTGAAGTTTGTTATCCTTCTCCATCATATTTTTTTACTTTGATTGAGATATCAAGTATATTGTAATAAAAGTTTTATTTTGTTTAGAAAACCCTTCAAAATAGTGTTGATTTTGTTAAATATGATAAGGATATATATGTTTTTCTTATATTTCACATTAACTTAATTTCTATTTTAACCAAAAATATTTTTAGTAAAATAAGATTAGAATATTATGATTGAAGCTAAAATAATATATTTATTATAAAAAAGATTAAAATGATAACATATATTTTTATCCTTTAATATTAAAAAATTTTAAAGAGATGTTCTTTTATATAAATATATATATAATATGTGATAATTATGTATCATTATAAAAAAAGAATGAATGGGATGATTGAAAGTTCAGAAGGATTAAATAATTATTAAAAATCATTAATTTTTACAATATATTTTAAAAATTGAAATAATGTTAAAGATTATTAACTAGGTAAATAAGGGTGGTAATTATTTGAAGTATTTAAATAGCCTTCAAACGAGATAGTTTCTTTTGATAAAAATTATAAAAATTCTGTTAACCGTGAGGTCGCTATATTTCGTTAAATTTTAATGCGTGACGATGTCAGAAAATTATATGTAGAGTCTTATAAATTGTTATATCAAAAACTAATTATAAAATAAAAAAATAGAATGAAAAAGATTTCTTAAAAGGAGGAGTAATATGGATAATAAAATATGATAAGAATATTTAAAATAATTTTTTAAGGCTATTTTGTTTTTTGAATAGAAAATTTGAAACAAATTTAATCAGATGATTATTTGAAAAGTTTTTTATGATAAGAATTGATAATAAACAAACTTTTTTAATACATATTTTTTATATAAATTTCTATGTATGTTTATCAAATATTTGATATTATCATGATATACTTTTTGCCAAATAATATTTTTTCCTTTTGGCATTTTGAACATGTAATATTATATAATAATATAAAAATTATTACATATATCTTATATATTAATGCATATTTTTGAAAGTTGACATTGGTAAAATTTGATAAGAATCTTCCTGGTATATACATTTTATACGATTACTCTTTAATAATGCGCATATTGGTCTTCTTTATCACATTAAATTGTAACCAATTAGTCTGAATTAATATATACTTTGTAAAAGTTAAGAAATTTTTATATATACGTGGAACAAATGTTTTATTCAATATTTATCATTATATTTTAAAACAATATTTTTATCATGCAATTTTTCCGTTTCATGAAATAATTTACTCTAATAAATTAATTATAAATTTCCTTTTCTAAAAACTTTTTTTATTTACAGATTTACATACAATGTCTTTAAATGATAAGCAAAAAAAATTAGTTGGTAGATGGAGATTAGTAAAAAATTGTGAAAATTTTGAAAAGTATCTTGATGCTATTGAAGTTGGAATGTTAAAAAAAACTCTCGCATTATCAATTGCTCCAGATGTTGTAATAAATGTTGATCCAAGTAATTCAAATAAATGGATTTGTAGTGTTGTATCTCCTTTCAAAAATAAAACTTGGAACTATATATTAAATGAGACTCAAAGAGGTGATACAGTTGATGACAGAACATTTCTGTATGTTTCTTTTAATTAAAAAAAAAAATTATTTTTCATTTAGTATTACTGTTACTTTAACAGAGGAAGGAGAAATGATTGAAAAGCAAGAAAAAATTCCAAATGATCCAATGAGTGGTGTTCCATCAATTATCACAAGATATGTTAATGATGAAGGTCAGCTTGTCGCTAAAACTGAAGCAAAAGCTGTAACAGCATACAGATATTATTCTAAAGTAGAATAAATATTTTTAATAAAAACAAATTTATTTGTAATTGATAATATTCTGTTAATTTAAATTAAAGTTTTATACATATATGTTAATTAAAATAACAATTTTTTATCAATTTAAGATGATTGCCATCTTGAGATTCATCCAAAGTTGTATATAAATCATCATATAGCCAACAATGAGGCTCTGGCAGTACATTGTCACTTGATATAACTGATTTTTTTGTAGAGTTACTTCTTCCAAGTGAAAACGTTATTGGATCATATAAAGGTTTTGGTAAAAATGTTCTTAGTCTAAGTCGCATTGATAATGTTCTCATGGTATTTGTTATTAGTATCTGTTTGTTAGTTTAAAAAATATATAAATTGTAAAGAATAAATATTGATTTAGATATGTATTTAAAATTTTAATATTAGGTTATTTAAATTTGGATAATAACAAAAAATTAAATATGTTTTCTAATCTACATCAAGAATGAAAAATTTTTTTTATACTTTAACATTATAATATACTAGATCAATTTCAATATTATAAAATAAATAAATTTTCATAATTGATAAAATAATGAAATTTTTTTAAGATTACAATTATTATCTATACTACATGTCTTAAGTATGTCCTTGTTAATTTATCAAAAAAAAAATGAAATGTTATCCATAAAATGCTTTAAAAAATCCTTGAACTTTGAGATGTTTATATTAAGAAAATTACAAAAAACATACAAACAAATTTTATAGTAATGTAACTTTCAAAACAAATTTAACATTTAAATAAACTATTTATAAAAAATATCCCTTTATATTAAATAAAGTTTTAATTTTTGATATTAATTGAGTTAAAGATTTATTGTATATATATTTGTGTTATTATCAAAACATATTTGTTAAAGTCTTATTTGCAATAAATGTTATTTTTTTATTCTTAATACATAGTAATTGAAGATAAACATGTATAATAAAATTTTAATCAATCAAAGGTCAATTATTAGATTTTTTAAAATTTTATTAAACCTGTTTAAAAAAAGACATAATATTTATAATAGGTAAGTATTATCAAAAATTTCCTGTTTTTTTATTAATATAAAAAAGTCATTTTCAATAAATGTTAAAATGTCAAAGTACAGAGAGTAAAAATAAGTATTTCCTACAATATATTTTTTTTAACTTAATAACCAACAAATGAATCATTAATAGTATTGACAAAGCTTTTATTACCCATTAAGTTAATAGACTACGACTGATATTGAAAAAAATCAACAACAGGAAGATATTGAAACTAGCTTCAGAAGGTACGTGACAAACTTTTATTTTTTTTATTATGGAGGAAGTTTCTCCTGTGTATTTGATAGTTAATGTAATAATAATGAATTATAGAATATCAAAAATTACATTTACTGTTCCATCAAGGAATAGTAGAAACAAATTTCCACATCAAGATTCCATACACCTACTTTATTGTTCATTATATCACCATTATAGATCTTACAATAATAATGAGGGGGAATATTTCCTTGTATAAAAACTTATTATATAAATTAAAATTGTTTCATAAGTTTATCATTATACAACTTTTACAAATATAAATATGGTAACTAAAAAGACTATTATATTTCTTATTTTCATAATCTACATATCACTTTCCTATGCTCAAATGCGTGGGAGAAGACAACAATTTCAACAATGTCAAAATGCTCCAAGTAATAGAAGAATGATTTGTAATAATTTTCATCGTTGGGATAGAAATGCTAGAAGAGCTATTGCTAGAAGACAACAATTTGAAAGAAATAATATTATAAGACCTCCAGGTTTTTTCCAACCAAACAATAATAATATGATTCTTAATAATAATAATAATAATAATAACAATCAAATGAGACAAAGAAATCAAAATTTTCCACGTCCACAAAATAACTTCCAACAACTTAATAATCAACAGCAACCTCCAACTCCATCACTTCCTAACCCAAATATTCAACCTATCCCACAAGCTTGTATGAATCTTCAATGCCTCTGCCCATATTTTCGTGGTCAATTAGGTCCAGATGGTAGATGTTTCTTCCCTAATGGTGGTGTTCTTCAAAAATCATATAGAAGAGAGATAAGAATGTTGAGTGATGATGAAAGACAAAGATACTTTGCTGCTGTTAGAGTTCTTAAAAATAATGGTGAATATGATAGATTATCTGCTCAACATCGTTCTGTAGCAACAGCATCTGGTGCACATGCTGGACCAGCTTTCCTTTTATGGCATAGAGAATATGTTAAACGATTTGAAATAGCTTTAAAATTAGTTGATCCATCAATATCTGTACCATATTGGGATTCAGTTATGGATAGTTATTTACCAAATCCTGCCGACTCTATATCATTTTCTGCTCTGTTCTTTGGTGAATCACCACCAGGAGGTATGGTATTTAATGGACCATTTGTTGGTTTCAGAACATTGGAAGGACAACCTGGTATTACAAGACACCTTGGTAGAGAAGGACATTTATTAACAGAACAAAACGTAAATACTGCTTTATCTCAAAATAATATTATCAGCACATTAGCTTATACAGCACCATTACGTGGTTGTATTTATCCAAGTTTCTTTGGAGCTATTGAATATATTCATGGAGCTGTTCATAATTGGTTAGGTGGCACTGTCCTTAAAATTTCTACTTCAGGTAAATATTTCTTTAAAAATATTCATAATATTTTATAGTAAATGATCCAATATTCTTTCAACATCATTCATTTGTTGACTATCTCTTTGAAATGTGGAGACAAACAAAACAAAATAGAATGCAACGTGAAACTGATTATCCTCCAGATCTTCCACAATGTATGAATGCACAACATTTTTCTAATGCTATTATGAGACCATTCAATATTCGTAATAGAGATGGATTATCAAATGCTTATACAGATAATATGTATAGTTTTGCTCCAAGACCAACATGTTCCTTCCAAAATAGAAATTGTGGATCATCATACCTTTTTTGTGACCCAAGAGGATACCCTCATTGTGTGTCCAAAATTAAATTAGGAGGTATATGTTCTGGTTTTGAAGAGATGGATGCATGTTTTGGAGGTGTATGTGTTAATGGAAGATGTGTAGGTGGAAATAATAGAGGTTTCGCCATGAGAGGAACTGTTTTAGATAATAATCATACAGTTGAAGCTATACATATTGGAAAATCGACTAAAGAATTGGTATGTTTTAATATTAAATGTGTATTAATAATAATTAATTAAGGAGGAACTAAAGATAACACCAATGGTTAATGTATCTTCGAATGCATTATCTTGTCTTAACAATGATCCATGTTGTGATATGTGGAATGATTTAGATGAATGTGATGCAAATCCAAATTATATGAATAAATTTTGTAAAAAATCATGTGGTGAATGTGTACCAACAAAAAGAGCTTTACAAAAAGGATGCGTTGATAAACATTTATCATGTAAACATTGGTCTACTCTTGGACATTGTGAATCAAGAAAACATTTTATGTCTGAAAATTGTCAAGAAAGTTGTAAACTTTGTGATTACACACAAGAACAAATATGTAGAAAAGTAGCTAAAGAAACATTGACATCAAAAACAAGAGAAGATAGTCCAGAGGAAAAAGAATTAATAGAAGAGGAAGTAGACGAAGAGAATGAAGTCAAAAAAGAGGAATGAAGAAGCTTTACTTTAAAAATATATATTCTTCAAAATAATTTTTAATCGAAACCATATATTTATAATTATTTAATTAAATCATAAATTAATAATATTCATTTATACTGTACAACATACAAAATCTACTCTATATGCTGGGGTTCCATTAATAACAGGTCTTAAACATTCGCATTGGAAGTAATTCCTCAAAGATTGACTTTTAATACAGCAACACGAATTTTTGATAAAATGTCTTATTGAAAATGTTTCACAGGGACATATAATGTAAAGACATGTACAATCACAATAATATTGAAATTCGTCATCTCCTAGTAATTGATTATTATTTTGTTGAAGTAATTTCTCTGGCTATAATAATTTTTAATAAATACTTATGTAAGGATAATCATACTTACGGCAAATCTTGAAATGCAAATATATATAATTATGATACAAAAAAAGTATATTATAGTGATAAGAAGAAAGATAAATGATATTTGAATTCCATTTATTTCAAAATTATTCTTTATATATATAGATGACAACATTATGATTTTAAATAAAAAAAGGGATAATTAAAATGATATTAAATATATCAAAGATATATTACTAGGTTACCATGGTAACACCATCCATAATTCAACTTTAGCCTTACAAATCTAATTTGTGATAAGGAATTGTTTTCTTCCATATTTTGATTTAGTCTTAATCAATTTATTTTGTCTAGCAAGTTCTGCAAGTAACATCATTGGGTCGTAACCATTAAGTGAAGGATGATTCGTTTTGATGCCAAGTACCTTATTTCTAATTGTAAAATATGGTTCTAATTTTCTTGCTAAAGTATTTTTTGTTGTTATTCCATCAAATAAAGTTCTTTTACTTTTGATTTCATAAATTTCATTTGAAGAAATGGTAGAAATAATTATAAAAAAATATATTGATAAAATATTTATTAAAATCATAATCTTTAGGAAAAATAATTTTTTTATAAAATTTTTATGAATGATACTTAAAATTCTTGGATGAAAATATTAAATAAAGCCATATTATTAATATTTATAAAAAAAGGTGGAGTTATACATTGAAATGAAAGAAACATCCATAATTAATGATTATTGTTGAAAAAAGAATTCGGAAAAGTTTTATTCTTAATATTATATTTTATCAAAAAAAAAATTAATCCACGAAACTTTATTTTAATATCTAACAAAAACAAATTTAAAAAACAAAAAATAAAAATTAATTTAAACAAAACGGAAATTAATTTAACAATAAGGAGATAACTGTTTTCAAAAAGGTTTCCATTTGATAGAGTAAGAAAAAAAAAATATTATGACGTTTTAATATATACACAAATTTCAAAATTCTTATATTATTCAAAGAGTTATTGATGTCAGAATATTTGAATTTTTTTCAGGAATTTTAAATAACCTTCCATCAATATAAAACAAAAATCTATCTAAAAGTTTAATCTTATGAAAAATACTCTCAAAAGAATAATAGTAGTGACTATAAAAGTTATCAACATAAGGAGAAAATATGATAACATTTTTGTTGTTTTGTTTTACATAAGATAAAAGCCAATTACACGGGTGAATTGTTGAAAAGATATCATAATTGATTGAATCTTTATTTACTTTTGTTCCATAACTTTGTAAAATCATATTCCATAATTCTTCAACTGTTATCTTTCCAATCATTACCAATAATATAGATTGTGAAACATATATTCTCTCTTCAGCAAACTTTTTAATAAAACTTTTTACATGTATTTCAAAATTGTTCACTTCTGGTAAAATAAAATATTCAGAATATATTGAAAGAGCTGATGTTAAATATTCCATTGAGAATGATATTTGAGATTTCTTATCTATAAAACCTTCTGGTTGTGATATATGGAGTCCTCTCAAATTAGAACAAGTCAGAAGAAATTCATCATCAAAAAAGAAATCCTCACTTATGATATCAAAGAAATGTAAATATTTGATTGATGGTAATAATTCTAAAAAATTAAACATTTCAATCTTATTTCTGTTAAACATTTCACCCGTAATAAGAATTTTCTCCGGTTGGAAAAATTTATTATATCTCATGATACTGTCAACAAGATGTCCATTTATTGTATTAGAACAATCGATCATCATTTCACTGTTAAAATTAATAAAATGTATAAAGGTAACAATTTCAGATGAATTAATTTTACAACCAGGATCATCAAAACTTTTTCTTAACAATAAACGACTATTTTCTGGGACAACAGTTTTACATTCTTCTTCAGTTGATATTAAAATACAATCAAGATTGATCTTAAAAAATGCGTTTGAAAATAACTTAATAATTACATCATTCCATCTTTTAGATATTAAACGAAATTTAAGAAGATCTGTTTTATCCTTTTTAGTATTAATAATATACTTATAAATATGTGTACATATTTCTATGGGTAATTTTTCTAACAAATTAAGTATATCACAATCTTCAACATTCTAAAAAATTTAATAAATTTTTAAAATATAAACATACTTTATTTAAATAAGATGATCCTTCTGAGAATATGTAATCATCATATGAATAATAATTCATAATCTCTGTAAATTGATTATTTTTTGATCGTAACATCAAATTTATTAGTTTAATTAATAGAAAAGCTGAATAAATAATAAATTTTTTTAAGATACTGACTTTATTATATACGTATAATAATACGCATTTTAATGACAGCTTGTTTTATGTTTTAATAACTATTATAATGCTTAACGAACCTTTAATATCTTATTAATGCTTATATCTTTATGACGATTCATACGAAGAAAATAAAGTTATTCTTAAGGCAAAATATTACAAGCTGTATTATCATGTAAAATATCTGTTTAAAATGTATTAATTCTTGAAACTTATATATATATACGTCAATAAGATTTGTAGAAATAAGAATTTTATTTTTTCAACGAAATTATAAAAAATAGTTAAGAACACAAATATTCTTCATATGTTGACAATTGATAAGTATATTTTTTTTAAAGAAAGACAAAAAAAAAGCATAATATCAGGATATTTTTTTTTCTTAAATTTTGTATTGATATTTGAGCAATGGAACAAATTAGAATCAGTACAAGTTTATACTTATATAAATAGATAATTTAAAATGGTGTCTCAAATTTGTAACTGCATATTTTGATAATTTTGATGGTTGAAGATAAATGATTAAATAAATAGATAATAAAAATATCCAGTTATAAAAAGAGACATAATAGTATTATAATCCGTAAAATAAAGTGAAAATTGGAGAGAAAGAGTGTATGGATATATATATTTCTGATAATATGTATAATTTACATATAAAATCAAGTATGGAAGTGTATTTAGTAAACCGTTTTTATCTATTTTATTTTTCTCTTAATAAAGATTGACTATTATGATACTTCATTGACCAATCAAAATGATAATCCAATGCATAATTAAGATTTGAGAAAAGCTTATAAAATATTTTTTTGTAATAATTGTATTCTGGTTCCATTAAGAAATTCAAATCTCTAGTACATTGGAGAAAAATAGCAAATTCTTTAGGGAAATTAGCACATAAATGATCTATTGGAGTTGTTTTTTTCTAAAATAAATAATTGTTATTATGATTAAATAAAATTAAAAACATACTTTTTCAAGAATTTTTTCATATTTTTGCTGTTTAGTTGCAGATACAAGTCCTTGCCATGGTAGAGATCCTCTATTAAAGTACATTAAAACATACCCAAGAGATTCTAAATCATCTCTTCTACTTTGTTCAATCCCTTGATGAGCATTAATTGAAGCATACCTTGCTGTACCAATTAAATTTTTATCATTTCTATATGGAATATGAGCTATCTTACCATCACGATATCTTTTTGATAATCCAAAATCAATTAAATATCTTAAATAAAGTAATAAAAAATAAATTAAAAATATTTCCTTACACTTTATTACAGTGAGCTTGATGACCCATTAAAAAGTTTTCTGGTTTAATATCCCTATGAAGAAAATCCAAATTATGAATATATTCTAATCTATCTACCATTTGAAAAGCCAACATTAATACAGTTTTAAGTGAAAATCTTCTACCACAAAAATTAAATAAATCTTCTAATGAAGGTCCTAAAAGTTCTATGACCATAGCGGAATGAGTATTAGTTCGAGTAACATAATGAAGCTTTGGGAAACCAGTTCCGTGAACAAAATATCGTATTACACGACTCTCATAAATCAACTGTGGATGTCTTGCGTTTAACGGTTCTAATTTAACAGCGACTTCTCTACCATTCTTAAGACATATTGCTACATAGATATCTCCAAATGATCCAGACCCAATTTTTCTAATAAGTTTATATTTACCATCAATTACCTCATTATGATGAGAGAGAAGCAATGAATCCATAGAAAGGCTGATCCCTCAATGTCAAAAAATAAGCATATAGAGTGACTATAAATATAAATATTATAATAAAAATTTTAAAAAATAAATTATATAACCGGTATAAAAAGTTTTAAATATATTTGAAAAAGAAAAAATAAAGTTAAAAAGATTATGTAAGAATGTTTGAATGACAATCAAAAAGTTATATAATATACGGAATAACGATGTTGTATGTAGGAATATACACAATTTGATTTAATAGTAGAATAAGTAGAGGACCATGACAAACAGTCTAGACATTTCAACACTTTAAAAACGTGTGCTGAACGATAAAATTGATGGTATTATAACAATGCTCCATCCATCTAACTTCCATTTTTAATACAGGTTTTAACCAACCACTACTTATTCATGTATATTTATTTGAATAAATTTATATATAGATAGATAAAAAGAAAAATCAACGAATTTTTGAAAAGAAATAAATAATGGTAAAAGTTTTCATCTAAAATCAATCAAATATCACAATAGTAGTGGTATTATAAATGTATATTGGAAGTGAAATTATAATATATTAATAAGGAAAATATTAACAAATCAATACCTTTAGATTTATCATTATTGAAAAAGTTTTGTAAGACAGACAGAAGGATGTATAAAACTATATACAATAAAGAAAATGACTTTATTTAATAGTAGAATATTTATCTTTTACATATAGATATTGTCATTGCCTTCATCATTAGTTGTAGTTTTATCATTAATATAAACTCTCCATTTTATTCATCTGTAATATATTTTTACAAAAATTTTTTTTAAACTATTTATAAATAGATAAGTAAATGGTGATATTTATTAAAATCAAAAACTGATTTATATTAAATATTTATAAATTATTTCAATTAACTGACTTAAAGTTAATCTTAAGAACAATTTTACCTAGACATATATCCATAATAATATAATATGTATATAAGACAATATTTGATATATAAATAAGACGATAGATTGATATTAAAGGACAGTCTCAAGAGACATAGCAAACAGCCACATATATCACCCGTTTTCGTTGAATCAACATAAAGTACAATTAGCTGAGCCATTCTCTTTTTTTATATATTACTACCGTCACATTTTCTCTTTCATTTATATATATATTCTCCACCGATTCATATCAAGTTTTCTTTTTATTATAATAATACATATATACATTCTGTTAATCAAAGGACAACCTGTATATATATGATGTGTCTTTCGTAATCCTCCATATGAAGACAAAAATTTTAATACATCCGTACTATTTTTTAAATACATTTAAAGATATCAATCGACAAAAGTTAATATATAAAAAGGTAGGTGAAAAAATAAAAGACAAATCAAGAAAGACAGGTATGCTTTATATAATAAGTGTATGTAATGGCGGAATGAATATAATGTGTGTAATGTAACAAAATCGAATAAAAGAAAGAAAATGAGATAGAGGATTATAAATGTAGTAAAAAAGAGAGACAAAAATTATAAATAAGAAATATATATGTATCTCTCTTTTATTCATTATTATTATTATATTTTATAAATGCTAGTCAACCTCCATTGGAGAATCACTGGCAGATGTGGTATATTCTTCATCAGACAATTCCTCAATAATTGGTCCATGGTTAAACTGTTGGTCGGTTGATGCGGTATTGTTGATGATAGAGGACAAAGGTGTAGATTGTTCAGATAAATTAGATATGTCTCTACAGAGGTCATCTCCATCCTCTGCTAACTCAACCACTCCTATTGTACTACCCTTTATAGTAGAAAAAATATTGATGCCATTTGTGAGATTACCACTACCATCATTAACTATAGAATTGCCTTCCACATCATAATCGTTTGGCAATTCTTCAATTCGTCCTTCCATCAATCTATCATTATCTTCCTCCAATAATTCTTTTTCATTTTCATTATTATTTCCATAATATTCTATTGGATGTTCGGGTCTAAATAGAACAACTTCATTTCCTTTAAGTAAAAATGAAGGAATAAAAGGAAATTGTCTATCATCATTCAACAATAAAGTTGGTGAAGGTGAATTCAATTTTATATTATTTGTGAATGTTGAAAGTTCTTCCATATTTTCATCTTCATTGTATGAATCTTTAATAATTGGTATTAAAGCTTTTGAGGTTTCATCATTATTTAAAAAATTTTTATATATTGAAGATGAAGAACTACAGCCATATTCATCATAAGTTTGATTATTTTCATTATATTGTTTCTTAGATGATGGTGTTTCTTCATAGAACATATCATCCTGAAAACAAATATCATTTTACATAAAATGATAAAGAAAACTTACATTCTTTCTTTTAACTCCAATGAATGGTTTCTTGTTACATTGCATATTATTTGAAAGATTATTATCTGACCATGGATTTTCATTAACGAATCCTTCTGATGAGCGAATATTAAATTGATTAGCAAAAGCAAGAGGCATTTCTTCAAATACAAAACTATACTTTAAAAAAAAAAGAACTCCTATTGAAATAAAGTTTCGATTGATTAAAAGGAATAATAAACTTTTTGATATGCTGTTATTCTAAATTTAAATAGAAAGCCAACTTCAAAGCCTGGATGTTTCGCGTTAGGACGTGACCTGAACAAGATAGAATTTTCTAGAATATAGAACACTTTTATGATCAGATGTTAATCTATTCCACCGTGTACAATGAGAATATTCCACTAGAATAATCTGTATTTATTTGAAATTATAGAATTATCAATTTTTTGATTCTAATTAACTTGTTTTTATCTTCTTCTTTTTTTATTGAATGCTATCTGTGTATTAAAAAAGCACGTGTAAGGAAAAAATACATTTGTTATTTTCGAGAATGAAATTTGATAGAAAATATTATTACTTTCAATATATGTATATAATATATATCAATTAACAGATAAAGATGATTTAAACTATAAAGATAAAGGAAATCTACAAATATAGCCCAGTTTAAAGAGTACAACCATGTAAAACAGAGTTTATTTTATTCCTTTACTGTGTCATAAAAAGCTTTTGAGATATGAAATTCTATTGAAGTTTCAAATATATATTCGACCAAATTTATGAAAACCTGCCGAGTAACTTTTTCACTAACTATTGGAAGAGTATAATAAAAGGCGAAACATATGGTAAGACATACAGATGTTATACATCTACATACATTATACAAATCACAAATAATGCTAGAGATACATTCTTCCACTTTTTTTCCTAGCCAGAAAACCTGTATGGTTATATGCAAAGGAAACTTGAATGTTATTGAAGCGTCTTTTGAAACTTGCCAAATTAACCATTAGAAGTATATTTATCTAAAGATCTTCTAATGTCTCCAGATAGAGGTGACTATAAGCGAAGGAGTTATATTGATTCTCCTTATAGAGATCATCGTAGAAGTGATCGAGATCGTCGAGAAAGAAAGCATAGAAGGTAAATTTATTAATATTATTTTTTTAATAAGATAGTTTTTATTCTAGGAATCATCGGGATTATACACCTGAAAAAAAATCTCGTTCTCATTATGATAATGGTAAAAGCGAAAGTAGAAGACATGAATCTTCTCATAGAAGACATCGATCAAGAAGTAGAGATAGAAGTGATAGAGGAGGAGGCGGGAGAATATCAAAAATTAGTTCAGAAAGTCTAACACCATCTCCAGAAAATATTTCAGATATTGAAAGAGAAGGGACGTTAGGAGGAGAAATTTCTAAACAATTTGCTTCAAAAAATCGTTCTAGTGATACTGCATATTATGATTCATTAAAATCTAAACGTGGTAAAAGTAAAAGTCCGCGAAATAAAGCAGATAAACGAAAGACTTCAAGAATATTCAAATTTCCTAGAGGGATCTCAATCAGTAGTGACAGTTCATCAGAGGAGTCACCTCCAAAGGTAAGTTTCTTATTAATTATTTTTATAATGATTATATATACATCAGAAAACTCTAAAGAAAGATGAAAAAGTTACAAAAAAACCAAAAGAAAAAAATGGTTTCAGTATTTCACCACCACCTGCTCCACCGCAAGCTTTACCTCCTTCGTTTAAACCAATATTTGTACAGGCAACAACAATATCACCTTCACCTCCATTACCACCAGGACCTCCAGAAGATATTCTTTCAACAACAATGGATATTTCACCACCTGCACCTCCAATGCTTGAAAACAGTAAAAGACCAATTATATTCAATAAAAGAGTTTCTACAATAACAACATCAGAATGGGGAAATGATGCAGAGGATAATTATGAAATAGAGAAACAAGTAGGAGAGGGTACTTATGGACAGGTTTTCAAGGCAAGACAGGTTACTAAGGGAACAAAGGTGGCATTAAAAAAAGTTCGTCTTGAGAATGAACGTGAAGGATTTCCTATAACAGCAATAAGAGAAATTATCATTCTTCGTCAGTTATCTCATAAGAACGTCGTCAGTTTACTTGATATAGTTACAAATAGAAGTGTTAAATCGGAGAAAAAAGATTCAAAAAGTAATATATCTTCATTTTATCTAGTTTTTGAATACCTTGATCATGATTTAGTTGGAGTTTTAGATTCACAAGTAGAAGGATTTTCTGAATTACAAGTTGCATCATTTATGAAACAACTAGCGGAAGGTCTTGCTTATTGTCATTCTAGAAATTTCCTGCATCGTGATATAAAGGGCTCAAATATATTGCTTAATAATAAAGGAGAAATAAAACTAGCAGATTTTGGGCTAGCTAGATTTTACAATGAAAAACAAAAACGTTTGTATACAAATCGTGTTATTACATTATGGTATAGACCTCCTGAATTATTATTAGGAGCAGAACAATATGACACTAAAATTGATGTATGGTCTCTGGGTTGTATTTTACCTGAAATGTTTACAAGGAAACCTTTGTTTCAAGGACATAATGAATATATACAATTAGAATGTATCAGCAAGACATGTGGGACACCAAGTATTGAATGTTGGCCAGATATTAATTCTTTACCACATTATAATACTTTTAAGCCTAAGAAACTATATCAACGAAACTTAAAAGAGTCGTTTAGGGATATGTATGTTTTTAATCACATGATAAAACTATTTAATATTTTTTTTAGAATACCTAAAGGAGCGCTGGAATTATTAGATGAGATGTTAACATTAGATCCAAAACGACGTCCAAGTGCAGGGGAAGTATGTAAGCATGAATGGCTTCGTAACATTGATCCATCAAAAATTCCACCTCCTAAATTACCAGCACATCAAGACTGTCATGAATTATGGTCAAAGAATCAGAAAAAGAAAAGAAGCAATAATAAATCTAATGGCATTTTTATTCCCAATGCAGTACCAATATCATAAAATCTGTAAATTAAGAACTCTTTTGCAGTTTTGGTGTTTAATTGAAGCAAAACGGGTTCATGATGTGTGATTTAAATGTAAAAAACAAACGTATATATATAAGCTACGTTTGTAGTATGTAAAAAAGGGAAATAATTCATTTTTGTACTCTTTGTTTTGTTTTGTTTATGTTCATCTTATTTTATTAATAAACTTTGTCTAAGTTTTTTTATTGCCGGGATATTATAACACTTCCAGTAGGATTGATATATCATCGGTTTTTCTCTAATATTGTACATGTTTTAAATCACTATAAAATAAATTATTATTTTTTTTTATGTAATATTCCTATATAATATTTTATTTTCACTTTATTTAATTATATATAGATATTTCAAAATAAAAATTTATAGATATTTTTTATTTGTTTTTTTATCTAAAAAATCTCTTATATATAATTATTATGAATAAAAATATACAATAAAAAAAATTCATACAATTTTTTTATTTTAATTTATTAATAGCAAAAATCTAACAATAATTTTTGGAAAAAAAATTTTACTTACAAATAAATATACAAAAATATTACTACAATTAAAAAAAGCATAATTTGGATGAGACCACAAGTGAGTATCAAATTTAGCGTTGTTTATTAACATAGTGGAAACTATGACGATGATTTGGAGAACGTGATCCAGAACGATATCTATCAGGAGTTCTTGATCTTTTATGACCACTATATTTCCTAGAATTTCTATCTCTATGATGATTATTTCTTTCATTATATCCTGAAGAACGTGAATAGTCATCTTTTCGACGTATAGATGAATGACCATCAATCGATTTCTTATAGAAATGATTGTTATCATAGTTTGAACGACTTCTTACTCTCGAATCAGGATAATCATCTTTACTGTTATTATTATGAATTTTTCTTCTATCATAAAAATTTTTATCATTATCCTTATATGATTTATTAGAATTCTCAAAAGGTTCTTTTCTATCATTTTCAGGAGTTTTGTTAGAATAATCGTATGAAGAAGAATCTAATTGATTTGTAAAAATATCTTGTTTTGGAGATTGAAAACTACTACTATCAGTATTATACAAAGAATAATTGCTTGTTGAAGATAATGATGATACTTGATTTCCATAAAGAAATAATTCACCTTCAATAGAATTATACATGGATAATAAATGTCCAATATTTTCTTTAAATTGTTTACAATCATCTTTATTTAATGTAGTGTGGCGTTTATCAAAATATTCAAGAATTTCAAGGCACCTTCCTAAGCATTGTTTTCTAATTTTGCATTCACGTAATCTATTTTTTTTATCTAACTCATTTACAACTCCTTTAACATTTATATCAGAACAATCTTTTGATAATTCTATTATGTCACTTATCAAAGAAATTTCTTGAGTAACATCTTGAACTGGTAAATCATCTAATTCCATATCTTCTTTTAATGCACATGATACATCAATTTCTTTCCCGTTCAATGATCTTAAAAATTTATCATACTCCTCAGTTGTTAAACATTTCCTCTCATGCAAAACTGCTATAGTTCTTGTCCACTTTTTATAAGTACTCTTATTTTGATCCTTACTAAAAAAAATATTTATTAATTTTTGAAATAATAAAAAATACCTTTGAATAGCACAGGCTTCAAGAACTTTTGGTAAAAAATATTCTTTATAAAGAATAAAAGAGTTAAAATCATCAACTCTAACTTTTTGAATTGTATCGTTAAAAACATAAAGTAAACCCAAACGATGATTCTTTACAGGATCAGGAACATTTGACTCATCACAATCTTTAAAACCTTTAACTAAAATAAAATAACAACTAAGAAACACTTTACCTTTACTTACTTTGTGGTGAGTTTCTAAAGTATTCTATCCATTTATTAGTACAATATTCCATTCTATATGGTTTTTGTCTAAAAGCTGATGAGCACGTTTCAACTTTCTTAAGCTCGTCCACAACCATCCTAAGAAGCATACTAACTTGTGCTTCAAATGGATCTGGTAGATTAGATGTCATAATAAATATATACACTAAATTATATATATATATATATATCTGCAAAAAATAAGTAATCAAATATATTACTATTTTTTAACACGCTTGTTTATCTTATAGTTTGGAGAAGAGTTTTATTTAATAGTAATATAACACTATTCCAAGAGAAATAGTATTGTTGGCCAAACAATCATATTATTAGTTTCTTTTTTTAATATTTTGTAATTTTAAATAACAAAAATGTGTTGATTTAATTTTTATTACATAGTATTTTATTTATCATCAAAAGAAATTTTTAAATTTTTATCAAAAATTATATAATTGATGTTTTAAAATTTTTATTTTACTCCCCCAACGCATTACTGTGTCGTGTAAAAAATAATTATTTTAATTATTATTTTTAATAAAAAATTATTTTAAAATTAGAAAAAAAAATATTTAAAATATTTATTAATAATTATTTATAGGTTTGGCATTTTTTTAAAGCCAATTTTGTATTTATTTAATATTTACGTTTTCTAAATAATTAGGAAACGCATTTATTAATAAACAAAGTTTCAATCGAATGTCTAAGTTTTACAAAGGAGCTGTCAGCAGCTCAGAATCTTCCTCTGAATCTGATCATGAAGATAGAGTTATTAATCAAAGAGTAACTGTTCCTGATTTTGCTATTCCAAGTGACAGTGAAGATGAAGCACCAAAAAGAATCGTCAAAGCCAATAAACAAAAAAGATATGATGAACTTAAGGATATTATAAAAAGTGCTAAAAACAGTAGAAATGTTAAAGATATTGTGAAGTTACTTACTTGTATGTTTTTAAAAGTTAATTAATTAATTAAATTTTTTTTTTATTTAGGTTTTGAAAACTTACAAAAAGCATTTGAGAAAACAAAACCTGTTTTATCAAGAGAAGGTTTACCAATTCCTCGTTTCTTTCTTAGACATGTTACGGAAATAGAAGATTTTGTTAAACAAATTTGGAATGATAAGGAAGCTCGTGGTGCTCTTAGTAAATCTAATGGAAAAGCTCTTTCTACATTGAGACAAAAAATTAATAAATTTATCAAAGTTATTGAAGTTGAAATGGGAAAATATAGAGAAAATCCAGATCCATTTGGTTATAGTAGTAGTGAAGACAAAGGTGTCGATGTAAGTGATTCAGAAGATGAAGTATCTTCTCCAACAAGTAAGCTTCCGACAAAAGCTTCTGCTATTGATAGTTCAGATTCTGAAAGTGATAATGAAAGTGATTGGGGAAGTGATTCTATGTCTGATTCAAGTAGTGATAGTGATATTGATTTTGAAGGAAAACAAAAAGAAGAATTAAGAAAATTTTTCTTGAAAAAAGAATTTAAAGAAGGTGGTGATAAAGAAAAGACAGCTAAAAGAGATAGGAGAATTAGACAAGAAAAGAAACGTGAAGAAGGTGATTCAGATATTGAAGATGAAAAATGGGAGAAAGTTATGTCTAAAGAAGAATCTAAAAAACAAATTTTTGATTCAAAAACAGAGATTACTCCAACTGTTGTCCTTAAAAAGTTAGAAGAACTTGTAGCACAAAGAGGAAGAATGGCAACAGATCGTAAAGAATATCTTAGAATATTACAAGAACTACAAAAAATAAGTGAAGAGAAAAAATTCCCAATATCATTAACATCAAAAATAGTTTTTGTTACAATTTCATCTCTTTTTGAACTTCATTCTCGTTTAGTTGATTGTATGGATTTTGAAATATGGTTAAAAGCTCTTAAAAGTTTAGACTATCTTGTTGATATTCTTATGAAAAATCCAAATTTTGAAATGAAAGTTTCTATGGATGAAGAAGATGAAAATATTATTGATGAAACTCAGCCTTTAAGATTGCACGGTTCCGCCATTTTATCTGTTCATAGACTTGATAATGAATTAACAAAAATATTTCAAAATGCTGATTATTTATCTACAGAATATATTGAGAAGTTAAAAGGTGAACAAGAATTTTGTAATCTTCTTGAAAAAGTTTTGTTATATGTTGAATCAAGAAAGAATGATGGTATCTTTATGGATGATGAATTAATTCATGCATATATGATGAGAATTGAACATATGTATTACAAATTTGATTATGAACATAAGGAAGATGGTGAAAAATTAATGGATTCATTATGTAAAAAAGTTTATTCATTTGGATCTGCTAAAAGAGAACGTCAACGTGCTCTTCTTTGTCAAATTTATCATCATGCTCTTCATGATCGTTGGCAAAAAGCTAAAGATATGCTTTTAATGTCTCATTTACAAAGTCTTGTTGATCATTCTGATCCTGCTACACAAATTCTTTATAACAGAACTATTTGTCAAGTTGGATTATGTGCCTTTAGGCATGGAAGTATCAAAGAAGCATATCATGGACTTTCAGATATACAAAATACATCCAGAGCCAAGGAATATTTAGCTCAAGGAATTCTTTCACGTACAGAAAAGACTGCAGAACAAGAACGATTGGAAAGATCAAGACAAGTACCATTTCATATGCATATTAATCTTGAATTAATGGAATGTGTTTTTCTTATTTGTTGTATGTTACTTGATGTTCCAAGTATGGCTTTAGGAGAATATGATGTTCGCAAAAGAACACTTTGCCGTTCTTTCTTGAGTCAACTTAAATTTTCTGAACGTTCTGCTTTGATTGGACCACCAGAAAATTCAAGAGAACATGTTGTTGCTGCTGCTAGAGCTATGCTTACTGGTGATTGGAAGAAATGCCGTCAATATTTGATTAATGAAAAAATGAATGTTAAAGTGTGGAACCTTTTTAGAAATTCTGATCAAGTTAAAGGAATGGTTGTATCAAGAATTCAAGAAGAATCTCTTCGTACTTACTTGTTAATGTATACAACCGTTTATGAAACTATTTCTCTTGGTATGCTTGTTAATTTGTTTGAATTATCCAAAGAAAAAGTTCATTCAATTATTTCAAAAATGATTATTCAAGAAGAATTAATTGCCTCTCTTGATCAACCATCTGATTGCCTGATTATGCATAGAGTTGAACCAAGTAGAATTCAGTTGTTGTCATATGCCCTTGCTGAAAGAGTATCACAATTATGTGATACAACCGATCAAATAATTGAGCCAAGGCAAATGAAGACAAATTATAATGGAAAAAGAATATTTGATTCAAATCGTGCAAATGCTGGTGATAGACAAAATAATTATGATAATCGTAAATTAGCAGGATTTGGTAATCAAGACAACAAAATTCGAACATGGAATAAAGGAAACAATAGAAGAAATCAAGAATCAAAATCAAGAAATTAAAAAAAAAAAAATAATTATTGATTTAATGAATAGATTCCTATATATATTTTAATGGTTTTATGCTTTCCATATAAATATTAATATGTTAAAAAGTAACTATACAATTCATTTTTTTCATAATTTAATGTATTGATAATTATGAAAGAGTAATTTTTAACATTCCCTTTGTTAATTTTATATCAAACTTGTTTTTCTATCTATAAATGTTAATTGTTTTATGATGAGAATGATTGTAATCTAATTAATTAATCTGATTTCGTTGAAATTATTTATGGCCTTCCTATATTTTTACATGTGCATTATAATACGTGGTTATATAACGTGACAATTCAATTTTTATTATTTTTAAGAGTGATTGTATAAAGATCAAGATTGTGAAATTTTATAATAGCATGAAAGTTTTATGGAAGTATGGGTGTGGTTAAAAAGACAGAGAAATGTGATATAAAAAGAATTTCATTGCCCGTTTTATTAATTGTTTTTAAGATGGAAGATTTTAAGAAAGTAAGTTTGTTTTTTTTTCTCTATAAATAATTAACATGAAATTTAGCTCAAATATCAAACAGGTTTTGGCAATGAATTTGCTACAGAAGACCCAAGATGTGAAGGAGCATTACCAGAAGGGCAAAATAGTCCACAACAATGTAATTACGGATTGTATGCTGAACAGTTAAGTGGAACAGCATTTACCGTTAATAGAAAAGAAAATCAAAGAACATGGTTTTATAGAATACGTCCTTCTGTTATTCATAATCCTTTTGAAAAATTACCAGAAAATGTTAGTTTTACAAATAAAGGAAATGAAGTAATTTCAAATCCAAATCAAATAAGATGGCATCCACATCCTTTACCTAGAAACGATGAAAAAATTGATTTTGTACAATCACTTTATACATTTTGTGGAGCTGGAGATGTTAAAAGTAGAAATGGAATTTATATTCATATGTATTCATGTAACACTTCAATGAAAAATAAAGCTTTTTACAATTCAGATGGAGACTTTTTGATTGTTCCACAACAAGGAACACTTTACATAACTTCTGAATTTGGACGTTTAATGGTAGAACCATTAGAAATTGTTGTTATACCTCAAGGAATTCGTTTTTCTGTAAATGTTAATGGAGCTTCACGTGGCTACATTTTAGAAGTATTTGGAACACATTTTCAGTTGCCAGACCTTGGTCCAATTGGAGCAAATGGATTGGCCAATCCAAGAGATTTTAAATATCCTGTTGCATGGTATGAAGATAAGGATGAAGAATATACAATAATTTCTAAATTTCAAGGAGAATTTTTCTCAGCTTCACAAGATCATTCTCCTTTTGATGTTGTAGCTTGGCATGGAAATTATGCACCATATAAGTATGATTTAACAAAATTTATGGTAATCAATACAGTATCATTTGATCATTGTGATCCATCAATTTTTACTGTCTTGACAGCTCCGTCAACAAAATCAGGTGTTGCTATAGCTGACTTTGTAATATTCCCACCTAGATGGGGTGTTGCTAATCATACTTTTAGACCTCCATATTATCATAGAAATTGTATGAGTGAATACATGGGATTAATCAAAGGTGTCTATGAGGCTAAAGAAGGTGGTTTTAAGCCTGGTGGTGGTTCACTTCATTCTATAATGACTCCCCATGGTCCAGATTATGAATGTTTTGAGATAAATAGTAATTCAAAACTAGAACCACAAAGAGTGGCAGAAAACACAATGGTAAGTTCAAAAATACAATCTTTTTCATCATAAATAATATTTATTTATTATAGTCCTTCATGTTCGAAAGTTCTTTAAACATGGGAATTACAGAGAAAGGATTGAAGGAAAATTTAGATACAAACTACCATAAAGATTGGCTTCCACTTAAAAAACATTTTACTGGAAGTAAATAAAACTTCATCATAAATATTAAATATAATACTTTTAATATTTTAACATACATTAAATATACATAAAAATTTAATTTATAAAAGTTGAAAGAAATGATTCATATTAAATTTCATTTTCATTTTAATATCTATATTCCCTGGCTTATAATAATATATCAAATATTATTTTTAAAGTTGTCTGCACCCTTTCTGCCATCTTTAAATCAATGTTTCTCTTCTCTATCTTATCATAATTTCAAAAGCATTTTGTTGGAGACCTACCAAAGACTAATGGCATAACTTTTTGAATGAATGAATATATATAAGTTAACATAAAATATATTATAAGCCCTGGTTCTCCAATTGAAAAGATAAGTTTTAAAGGGTAGAAAGAGAGAGTTGATTTAAATAATGGAAGTAAAGATAAAGTGCCTCAACTGGTAATAATATTGAATAGTGGCATTTTATATTTATTTTTATACATACAAAATATAAACTAAGTACATTTAATAGACGTTTGTATAAAAGTTTTTTGTTTTTTTTTTTGTTATAATATTCCTGTTATCTCAATAGATATTATTATTTATTTTACTATTATTTATAAAAGAAAAAATGTCATCATATGATTCTGATTCTTCTATGGCTGCCCTTGATCAGTATGTGGCTCCAGGATTACGATTATGGATGTTAATTGCTCTAGTATCTGGCGTTCTTTTAATTATGAGTATGTTTTTTTTTATCAATTTAATTAAATAATTTAAAAATTTAGTTGTAATTGTATGTTGTTTTATGAGAATAAGAATTCCAAGGACAAAAAGACAAATAGAATTAGTAGCAGCTAAAAGAAAACTTCGAAAACAATCAAAAAAACGAAGTAAAAATGAAGAAAATAATTCTGAAAATGACAAAGCACAGACTATTGTTATGAATTCACTAAGTAAAACAAGTCGTTCCACAACAAAAGATACAGCTCTATTAGTTTCTGGAGGTAATCGTCACTCAAATAATAATGGTTCACATACAGATTCTCATAAAACAAAAGAGATTCAGCATACTGTGGTTTAAAAATTAATTTGTTCTCACTTTTTCATAATATTAATTGAAAAAAAAAAAATTATTAATGTGTAACTTATTTATATTCCAATAAAAATTATTTATAATAGTATATAATTATCAATAAAGAAATTTTGAAATTTTGGAAATAACCATATTGTTATAAAAAACTACTTATCAATAAGCATTCTTTTTCCCAAAAACATATATTTAAAGAGAAAGGAAAGAATATTATTCAAAAAATAATAATGCTTCCTGCTTTAAATCAAAGTATACAACTTTCTAATGGCATTACAATGCCTTTTTTGGGACTTGGTACATGGCAAGTAAGTTTATTATATATAATAAAGCCTAAATAAATGAAAAATATATTTTCTTTTGTAGGCCCGCTCAAGTGAAATGAAGAATGCATTGAGAGTTGCATTTGACAATGGGTATCGTTCAATCGATACCGCAAAAATTTATGGTAATGAAACTGAAATAGGGGATGTTATTAGAGAATATATTTCTTCTAATAAATTAAAGAGAGAAGACATCTTTGTCACCACAAAATTGTGGTTCACAAATAATAGACCAGAAGATATTGAAACTGAGTTAAGAAATTCTTTAAAAAGACTTCAATTAGATTATGTTGATTTGTACTTAGCTCATTTTCCAACTTGTTTTAGTCGTTCTGGTACTAGACATGATTTTTCTGTTAAAGTGGAAGATACATGGAGAGGATTAGAAGATGTCTATATGAAAGGCCTTACAAAATCTATTGGAGTTTCTAATTTTTCTAATGAACAAATTGAAAGAATTATGAAAATAGCTAAAGTTCCCATTCATAATTCTCAAGTTGAGTTATATCTTTACTGGCCTCAATATGAACATCAAAAAACTTGTGAAAAATATAATATTTCTTTAACAGCTTATGCTCCAATCGGTTCCCCTGGAAGAATTACCTTCCAAGGCCCTAATAGGGGAAAACCAAAAATACCACTACAGGATGAAATTGTTCTTGAATTAAGCAAAAAATATAAAAAAACTCCAGCGCAAATTTTATTACGTCACCTTATTCAAAGAGGCGTTGCTGTTATACCAAAATCATCAAATAATAAAAGAATTATCGAGAACTGTCAAATATTTGACTTCGAAATTGACACTGATGATATGAAACGTCTTAATGATATTTCTTATCGCTTTAGACTTTTCAAACAAGAACACATGATTGGGCACCCAGAAGATGCTTTTGCTAAAGAAAGATAATTTTTTTGATAAATAATGATAATAAACTTATTATTTGTTATTTATATATTATCTTATCTTTTTTGATTAAAATATGCTACGAATATTATTAATTAATCAATGATCGTTAGTACATTTTATACTTTCTAAATATTTTTACTTATCATTTTAGATGATTTCTCCACTTAACGAATCAATAAAACTTAGTAATGGAATTTCCATGCCTGTATTTGGACTTGGAACTTGGTTGGTATGTTTTTCTTAATGTTTAGGTTTTAATAATTAATTTTAGGCAAAACCTGGAGAGGTTGAAAATGCTGTTAAAGTAGCTTTGGATAATGGATATCGTCTTATTGATACTGCTGAATTATACACAAATGAAATTGAAATTGGGACTGTTCTTAATGAATACTTTAACAAAGGTAAACTTAAACGTGAGGATATTTTTATAACAACAAAATGGAATCCAAAAATGGATAAAAAATCAACTATTGAAAAGGAAATAAAAAATTCACTTCAACGTCTTCAATTAAATTATGTTGATTTATATTTAATTCATGGACCTTGTGTTTTCAATACAGATGATTCTTTTGATCTAAACAGAAAAGTTGAAGATATTTGGAAGGAGATGGAACAAATTTATGATGCTGGATTGGCTAAATCAATTGGAGTATCCAATTTTTCAATAAATCAAATTGAAAGAATAATGAAAATTGCTAAGGTACCAATTCATAACATTCAAGTTGAAGCACATTTATATTTTCCACAATTTGAACTTCAAAAGGTTGCTAACAAACATAATATTACTTTTACAGCTTATGCTCCATTGGGATCTCCAGGAAGAAAGATATTAACAGCTGTCAAATGGGTTGAAGGAAAAAATCCTATGGAGAATGAAATTGTCTTGAAATTAGCCACCAAATATTCAAAGACACCAGCTCAAATATTAATAAGATACTTAATTCAAAGAGGAATGTCTGTAATTCCAAAATCATGTAGTGAAAAAAGAATCATCGAAAATAGTCGTGTATTTGATTTTAAGATTACTGATAAGGAAATGGAAGAATTAAATAATGTTGACTATAGAAAAAGACTTTTCACTTATGATTTTGTTAAAGGACATCCAGAGGACCCATATGTCGATGAAAGATAGTTTTATATATTTTTAATATTTTACCTTTGAATAAACATTATACCACAAATAAAAAGTCTAGCTCTTGTCACGATTTTTGTTAAACACATTAATTACAATAAATTTAAGCACATCTTATCATCAATTATAAGATAATTCTTATCATAAAATTGTCTTGTCTTATCAATTTATTTTTAATTATTTATATAATCATCCCGTATCTTTATTATTATATATATTATTCATTCATTTGTTTTCATATTTTTTATTTTTAATTTTTAGATTCTTATAATAATGTCAACCCAACAAAACTTCAAAGTAGCTGATATGTCACTTGCTGACTTTGGTCGTAAAGAAATCATTATGGCTGAAAATGAGATGCCTGGACTTATGGCTATGAGAAAAACATATGGACCTAAGAAACCTCTTACTGGTGCTAGAATTGCTGGTTGTCTTCACATGACAATTCAAACAGCTGTTCTTATCGAAACACTTATTGAACTTGGAGCTAAGGTTAGATGGTCATCATGCAATATTTTTTCTACACAAGATCATGCTGCCGCTGCTATCGCTGCTGCTGGTATTCCAGTATTTGCTTGGAAAGGTGAAACTGATGAAGAATATCTTTGGTGTATTGAACAAACATTAATGTTTGAGGAAGGACCATTAAATATGATTCTTGATGATGGTGGTGATCTTACCAATTTAGTTCATGATAAATATCCACAATTGTTATCTGGAATTTATGGTATCTCTGAAGAAACTACTACTGGAGTTCACAATCTTGCTAAAATGTTAGCTGAAGGAAAATTAAAAGTTCCATCAATCAATGTTAACGATTCAGTTACAAAATCTAAATTTGATAATCTTTATGGAATCAGAGAATCTCTTATTGATGGAATCAAGAGAGCTACCGATGTTATGCTTGCTGGTAAAGTAGCTGTTGTTGCTGGATACGGAGATGTTGGCAAAGGATCAGCTGCTGCTCTTCGTGCTTTTGGAACTCGTGTTATTGTTACAGAAATTGATCCTATCAATGCTCTTCAAGCTGCTATGGAAGGATATGAAGTTACAACTCTTGAAGATGCTGCTCCAAAAGCCAATATTATTGTTACTACCACAGGATGTAAAGGAATTGTTCGTGGAGAACACTTTGAAGTTCTTCCAGATGATGCTATTGTATGCAATGTTGGACATTTTGATTGTGAAATTGATGTTACTTATTTGAATGCTAATGCTGTTAAAGATACAGTAAAACCTCAAGTTGATAGATATACAATGAAGAATGGACGTCACGTTATTCTTCTTGCTGAAGGAAGACTTTGTAATTTAGGATGTGCTACTGGACATCCATCATTTGTTATGTCTAATTCATTTACCAATCAAGTTCTTGCTCAAATTGAACTTTGGACAAAGAAAGATACACCAGAAGCTTACAAGGTTGGACTTTATGTTCTTCCAAAAACACTTGATGAAGAAGTTGCTTCTCTTCATCTTGGAAAACTTGGTGTCAAACTTACAAAACTTACTCAAGAACAAGCTGATTACCTCGGAATTCCAATCAATGGGCCATACAAGCCAGATCACTACAGATATTAAACATTAATTATTATATTTCTTATCTTTTTTTTTGTTATGTTACGTTATAAATAAACTAATAACTTATATGTTTGTAATTTTTTTTTATCAATTTGTTATAAACTAATAATATAATTAAATAAAAACAGAATAAGTTTATAATATATACATCTGAGATTTCTTTATTTCCTTGAATTCACGTGGTTTCCTATATTTTGAACATTATTTCCTCTTTGCATTGGATGTGATGATGGAGAAATATTTATTGGATGTTGAAAATGATGTTGTTGATGAACAGACATACCAAATGATTGCATTTGATTCATTTGAGTATGCTGATATTGACTATCTAGGTGTTTTGAAGCTTCAGTAAATATATTATTTAAAGCATTAAAAGAACCTAAAAGTGCTAGAGATCCAAATCCATGTGTTAACATTGAAAAGTGTGTTAACGGCCTTTGAATAGTTGGATCTAATAATATAGGTTCAGATAAAGATGTTATTGGTGCTTTATCTTTATTTAATAATTCACAAACTAATTTTAGACCAATTCTTGAATATGATAATATTGTTCTCATTCTTTCATAATCCGCATTTGTATTTAATTCATGATTAACAATTTCTTGACCAATAACTTTTGCTGGAAATTCCTTATCACATAATTTAGAAAAATCATGAGCCATATGAAGAGCTTCCTCCTCAACTAATGAGGTAAAAGCAGTAACTTGAGCAGCTTTTCTTCTACCTGCAGGTAATATAAGATTAATTCTTCTTAAAGATTCTCTTAACATTTTACCACCATCTTTACTTTTGGCTTTTCTTAATATTCCACCTAATAATGAGGCATTCAAACATTCTGGAGGATTTATTCTTCTTGTTATTTCTGCTATAGTTACACGATATTTTGTTGTAGAACTCAGTAATGAGGTTCTTCCTGGTACAGTACAAAATATTTCATATGGAGGTAATACAAAATTTCTATTTAATCCTACTTGAGATTCATTAGTAATATTATTAATATATGGAAGAACATTGTTAAATGTTGAAGATTGACTATAAATGTTTTTTGAAGAACTTATTTCATTTTTACAAATACTATCTGGAGTATTATTACTACTTGTTTCAGATGTCACACCGGAATCGTTTGATTTTTCAAATGAATTAGGTTTAGATTCATTTAAAAATGTTTGATTATTTCCATTATTAAAACCAGCCATATTTTGAACTAAAGCAGGTATTCTATCAAATGGTGGTGGATATGACGAAGACATAGCTGGAATTAATGAATTAGATGTATATCCATGATAGTCAAAAATCCCTTCGTTATGAATTCCATGCATTTGAGGATAATTATTGATGTGTTGAATATAATTTGACATGTTTGAATAATACCCATTTCCAATCATATAATTAGGTACATTTGAATCTTGCCTTCCTTGGACATACGGAGATGAAGATGATAATGGTGTTCCTAAAATATTTGGAATAATTTCACCAGTTAAATCGTTATCTTCTGTCGGAGCATTGGTATCATCTATATCAGATTTTAATACTGTATCTGTATCAGATGTTTTTATTCTTTTATCAGAAACCGAAGAATCTTCATTGTTATTTTCAAGACTTCTTTTTCTATCTTCAATAGGTTTCAATTCATCCGTTAATAATTTATTTGATTTATTAGAATCACAAATAGAATTATTTGAAAATACAGATTGATATGGTAAATTCTGAGATTCATTATTAGTAGACATGCTAATTTGATTACTTGGAGGCATAAACTGACTAGGCATTTGAAAGAATGACTATAAAAATATAAAAATGATAATAAAATATTTAAAAAAAAATTAATAATAACCTACAGAAATATCAAAATTTTGTGTTGAATTCATGTTTTCGTTTTCTTCTAACTCAGCCTTGAAAGGAATCAAATTAATAATATAAATTTTTAAATAAAAGCAATATAAAAAGTTGTATATTTTACCGTATGAAATAATATATATTAAGTAAATATTGTTTGTATGTGTGCATAAATTTAACAAAAATAATGTATGCTATAGTTAGAATTCATGGAAATTCAAATATATGGGATTCTTAAAGTAGTAAATATATGTTAATAAAAAATCTCATCATTTAATTGTTTCTAAAAGCTCCCATCTTATGAGTAGTTAAAATTCAATTAAGTTATGATAAGCCGAAGGCTAAATTAATAAGTATGGATGAAGCAAATAATTTTTGGCAGTTGTCAGGAAAAATCTAACCAATAATAAGTTAGATGAATACAGACGTATTTGGGAGAAATTTTATTACAATTTTGTTAGAATATATAAGGTCTCTGTTAGAGAGATGAGTCTATTTATTAAGTGGGGATCATCCTTATGAAGATAAGAAAAGGTCAGTTAGAAAATAAATTAATTTTGGGTAAAATTATTATTAAAATTTAATATGAAATATATATGAAAATGTTTGATGAATAGATAATCACAAATATAAAATATAAATGAAAAATATCATAAGTAACTGTTTTTTTAAAAATTGAAATATTGTTCTTAATTGAGCATATTTTTGTAATAGTTTGTTAACAAGTATAAAGATGCTTCACATAACGAGAAAAATCATAACATTGATTCTTTAAAAATATAAATGTATTCAAAGACCCTTTTCAATACGAAATGTGTTTTGGATTGATGATTGCAAATTAATTAAAAAAAGTAATTGAAAGAGAAAAAATTTTAACCTTTAAAGAACTATCTGTTTATTGTATTTTTTAAAGTTACTTATGAACAATCCTTAAATACGATCTAAATAATTTAAACACTCTCTAAAACTAACAAAGGAACACTAAATGCATAAAAGTTAATAGCCCAAAGATATCAGTATCAACCCAGAGGTCTAAAAGTCTTATCAGTGACATAAATTAAATACATATTAATGTAAATATTTTTATAGATGAGAAAAACGACGATAAGTATTGAAACGATTCGTTTTTTTAATTTATATTCTATAACTGGAGATATAATAATCATCTATGTAAGTAATATCTCTTCTTAATTTTTTTTTATATTTATACAAATGATAACATAAAATAACAACATTTTTAATGTTTAAAACAAATTTAATAAAAAAAAATTAGAAACGTTTCTTTTTATTCTTTTTTGTCGGTAAACGACCTTTTCTTTTTCTTGTTTTAGGTCCTTCCTTTGCACCCATGTAATCCCCAAATTCTAATAATTTATCTAATGCATCAGATTGTTTATCTTGCCTTAATGAAGCTGCTTTCTTTCCAGTAATTCTTCTAAAGTTTTCATTTTCAAATCTTTCAATTCTTTTCTGTCTTTGAAGTAACTTTTCATCATCATATTTGTCAACAATTTCTTCTGGAGCGTTAGAGTATTGAGCACGTAAATCTGATAATAAAGAACTTTGCAAAGCACGTTTTTTTGCTTTCTGTAAAGCACGTTCGTTTTTATCTTCATCTTCATCAATCATTTTCGTTGGCATAATTTTTGGAGCTTTATATTTCTTTGTTTCTCCTTCTTCAACTTCGCTTTCTTCTGAATCATCACTAAGAACTAACATATTAGGTCTTGCTTTCATGGAAACTTCCTTATTTGTTGTATCTTTAGATGTAAGAAGTGAATCAATCTGTGAGCGCATCTTATTTTCAATAGGACGAATTCTCTCCAAAATAACTCGTAAATATATTAAACGATCAACAGCTTCGTTATTTTGTATAGAATCTCCATTAGACATTAGAGTCATTAAATGAAGCATTTCACAAAGGTACAATGTCATATCATGATTCTTAAGATCTAGTAATGAAATACCATCAACAGGTAATGGATTTTTTATTTCATCTGAAAATACTTTTACAGCCTCTAATAATTCTTCACTAGTTGAAAGACATTCTTTAGAAATTTCTTCGTAACGAATAGAATCTTCCTCTGTCATAGTTAAAAATTAATATCAGGTTGAAAAATAAATAGAAATTTAAAGTACTTTATTTATTGGTAAGATGCACCCTCATTTTTACTCTTCTTAGGAAAAATCTTTAGGAGATATATCATTGATAATGTTTTTATTTATTATCAATAATAACAAGTAAAGAAAATTTTTATTTTTCAATATTTCATATAGATATTCAATAACAATTAATAATACCAAGATATAAAAGATAAAACATTATACATAATTATTAATTTGCTACAATGTTATCACGTTATCATTGTAAAAGATTATTACATTACCGGTCAACATTTTTAAATGTCCGATATGCTAGTAGGTAAGAATGTTAAAAAATATAATTATCAATATTTTTAATTATTAGTTTTACAGAGCAAGGTTTTGAAAAGGCAGATGTGGTTGTTTGTGGGGGCGGAATTGCTGGTTTATCTGTAGCTTATCATTTAAATAAACTAGGGAAACGTGTATCGATATTTGATAAATATTGTATTGGTGAAGGTAGCGCTTCAGTTATCAATTATGGATTAATTTCTTCTCCATATTTTTGGCAAAATAGAACATTGATGAAATTAGCAGAAAGATCTCATGAATTTTATAAGAAACTAGGAGAAACCAGTAACATTGAAATTGAAAAATGTGGTAAAGTTTATTTTGCTACAAATGACGAGATGGCCCATGAATTGAGAAGAATTTATACTTGGGCAAAATCTTTTGGATATAAAGATGTTGAATTGTTAGATTGTCCAAGTGAAATGCTATCGAGATGGCCTGTAGCAGATACAGAAGATGTCACATTAGCATTAAATGCTCCTCATGATATAAGATTAGATATGTCTTCAGTTCTCTTAGAACTTCAAAAACGTTTAAAGAAAAGTGGAGTTAAGATATATGAAAATTGTAAAGTTAGAAATGTTTGTGTTGGAAACAAAAGAAGAATCTATGGAATTCAAACAGATTTAGGTTTAATTGAAACTGAAATATTTGTTGATTGTTCAGGAATTAATGCTGGAAGAATTCCAGTAAAAGCTTTACCAAATGAACATGTTATGGTTGCTAGTTACCCATGTACTGTAAATGGATTAACAACTTCTCGTGTAAATGCTTCAAGTTTAAATAATATTTCACCAGTTTTATGTGATGTTGAAAGTAATATTTTTTTAAAAACAGGACAATATGACACAATATGTGGAGGATTTGTTGAAGATGGTATGAAACCATTACCTAATACAAAATCTGATGTTACAAAAGATTGGACTATTCCTATAGCCGATTGGGATAATTTTCATCCAATATTAACAAAATTAATTGATAGATTTCCTAATCTAGGAAGTGCTCCACATGGCAATTTACAACTTCATTATGACACTTTTACTCCCGATAAAAATCCAATTATTGGAGAATGTAGTGAAGTTTCCGGATATTATATAGCAACAGGCTTTAATGCTAGAGGGCTAACATTAGCTCCTGGTGCTACAGAATTACTTTCAAGATGGATTTGCAAATATCCAATAAAAGAGGATGTTTCGACAATAGATGTTACAAGATTTCTTCCAATGCATGGAAATACAAAATATTTATACCAAAGAATTCCAGAGGTTGCTTCATATGTTTATGATACAACAAGACAAAGTTTTCAATTTCATTCAGCTAGAAATTTAAGAATGTCCCCAATTTATCATCAGTTACGTGATGCTGGAGGTGTTTTTGGAGAATTGATGGGTTATGAAAGGCCATTATGGTATGATAAAAATTCAACTCAAGAAAGTCATTTATTCTGTGGCCAAGATC
The DNA here is from genome assembly GCA_000941615.1 of Parastrongyloides trichosuri. Taxonomy (NCBI): domain Eukaryota; kingdom Metazoa; phylum Nematoda; class Chromadorea; order Rhabditida; family Strongyloididae; genus Parastrongyloides; species Parastrongyloides trichosuri. Next base: position 547,975 of record LM523162.1, read on the forward strand.
CTTTGTATGGAAGACCAAGATGGTTTGAACATGTAGAAAAAGAGTATGAAGCGTGTCGTGAAAGAGTTGGATTAATTGATATGACTAGTTTCTCGAAATTTGAAGTAAAAGGTGAAGATTCAGAAAGATTTTTACAATATCTTTGTTCTGCCAATGTAAATATGCCAATTGGTGAAACTGTATATACAGGAATGCAAAATGAAAATGGAGGATACGTTACTGATTGTACTATAAGTAGATTAAAAGATAATCATTATTTTGTTATTGCTCCAACAGTCCAACAACTTCGATGCTTTATTTGGATGAGAAAATGGTCTAAAAAATTAAAGACAGATGTTAAAATTATAGATGTTACCGGGAATTATACAGCGTTAGATTTAATTGGTCCTTCTAGTCGATATTTAATGCAAGATATTTCTGGTGAAAGTATGGCACCCGGTGATTTTCCAACTTTCAGAATGAAAGAAATCAATATAGGAATGGGGACTGGAATTAGAGCTAATAGTATATCTCATTGTGGTGAATTAGGATGGATGTTATACATTCCTAATGAATTTGCACAGAATGTTTATGATGTTATCGTTGAAAGTGGAAAAGAATATAATATGAAACATTGTGGTTATTATACAATGAGAGCATTAAGAATTGAAAAATTTTATGTTTATTGGGGACAAGATATTAATGAACAAACGACACCTGTTGAATGTGGAAGATCTTTTAGAGTAGATTTTGATAAGGAAAATTTTATAGGTAAGGATGCTCTATTAAAACAAGTAGAAGAAGGTGTTAACAAAAGATTTGTTCAAATATTTGTTGAAAATCATGATATGGATAGAGATCCTTGGCCACAAGGTGGAGAACCAATTTTCTGTAATGGAAAACAATGTGGTTTAACTACCTCTTCAGCCTATGGATTTACATTAAAGAAACAAATATGTTTAGGATACGTGGAATCACTTGAAGAAAAAATAGAACCTTCTCATATTACTCAACAAAATTATACAATAAATATTAGCGGTAAAGAATTTCCAATAAAAGTTAGTTTGCATTCACCAAACTTACCAATGATTTCAAGTGAGCATCCGGTTCATTATGCTCCAACACAAAATTAAGAATCATAATATTTTTTAATATATAAATGTTTTTTAGCTTAATAAAATTTCTATTAGATAAAATTCTTGAAGGAGGATATATTTGTGGTTTGATTCTTTTAAAATTTTACGGAGTATTGAAAGTGAATTTATTTTTATCATTTGTTTATGTTAACTATACTAAGTACAATAAAACGATGACACTAGTTTTATTTGTTGCTGATTTTAAAAACAAATGTTTTTCTAAATCATTTTTTAATTAGTAATGATTTGATTTATTCAAATTTTATTATTATATTAAAGTATAAAATTAAAATAACATTTGTATTTAATTTATCTTTATCAATATTATGATTCGTAGTGATTTAGAGGAATCATCTGTATCTTCAAGGTCCTTTTCTACTAATGAGACAACGAATTATGAAAGTGAAAAAGAAATAACAAATAGTGAAGAAAGTGAGGATACATTTGAAAGAGACTTTCATGCCAGTAAATTATCACTTTCTCCAATACGATTTGTTGACTCAGACGATGGTGGTATACCAACAGGAAAAGTGTTAGAAACAATTGATGAAAGTGAAGAAATGGATACAGAAATTTTATGTGAAAAAATTAATAGTATTCATGTTGCTCCAAAAACTACTAAAGAAGTAGTAAAAGAAGATGATAAAAATGATATGTAAGTTTTATATTTCTTTATAGTTATTAATTGCCTATAGATTAACGATGTCAAACTTTATTATTGGAAAACCAATGGGCTCTGGTCAATTTGGTCGTGTATATTTAGCAAAAACTAAAAGAGAGGGTTTTATATGTTGTTTAAAGGTAAATTTATTATTACATATGATAAATCTTTTATATTTCTAGATGATTAATATGAAAAAATTGAAAATGCACAAATATTACAAATTGTTAGAGACAGAAATTACAAATCACCAAACATTGAATCATCCGTATATATTAAAACTGTATAATTGGTTTCAGCATAAAAATAGTATTATTCTTATATTAGAGTGTGCTTTGTACGGTTCAATGGCAAATGATATGGCAAAAACAGAAAAAGGTTATTATACCTCTAAAGTAGCATGTAAATATACAGTTCAAGTTACGGATGCTCTTCATTATTGTCACTCGAAGAATGTTATTCATAGAGATTTAAAAACAGAAAATATATTACTAAATCATAATAAAAATGTTAAATTATGTGACTTTGGATGGAGTATAAAATGTAAGGATAAAAGGAAAACGTTTTGTGGGACTGCTGAATACTTACCTCCAGAAATGTTATTAACACCAACTGAAGTTTCTTATGATTCAAAAGTTGACGTATGGGCACTCGGAATATTAATATTTGAGATGTTGTGCGGAGAAACACCTTTTTATGGTAGTACTATGGATGACATAATAAATAAAATCAAAACTGGAAAATTTCATATGCCAAGTGATATTGATCCTGAAGCTAGAGATTTAATAAAAAGATTATTAAAAAGAAATCCTGATAAAAGAATTAACTTTATAGATATTTTGAATCATCCATGGATAAAAAAATATTTTCCTAAAAGTTATAATCTTAAATCTGCTGACAATTTTGAATCTAATGCTTAAATGAGTACCTTCTAATATTGTATATATTAATTTGTATTAATCAGTTTAATATTATTGTACTTATAGACATAAAATATTACCAGATAATAAATTGTATGAACATTACTTAATTTTTAACACTTAATAATTTGATCTCATGACATAAGTGTTAAATTTAATCTAAATGATGGTAAATTTTTATTATGATACATTTCAAAAGTCAACATTTATAATCATAATAAAAATATTTTTATGTTTCTTAACTGAAATAACTTGATGGAATCAAAACATTTAAAATGAAGAACATAATATTTGTGAAAAGTTAAGGTTATTTCAAGACTATGGCATTATACTATCAAATATTATTATAATGTTATTTTTATCATTAAAAGTATGAAGGATATTGTTTTAAACGAATACTTTATAAATTTTTTTTTTTAAATATCAAGAAAATTTTTCATCCTCTCTTATATAACCTTCATATATACAAAATTTTTGAACACCATTAGACAAAGTTCTTGTTAAAATAATAGCAAATCTTTTTGATATATATATATATATAAGATATATGCAATAATATATATTTATCATTCTCTACCTCCCTTACTGATAAATAAAATTTGTATTCTATTATATACCTCCTGATCATTTTGTTGGAGGATAAAGAATGCTTTACATTCCCTTCTCTTTATCTTAATATCTTTACTCCCCCGTTTTAAGTTAATTTTAAGTTACACTTGTGTTCTTAATAGTGTTTTATACATAGATATAACTACCTCTAAATTATAATAAAGGATATAATGTTAATAGTCTATCTTTTTATTTTATTTTATATGTTATTTTGAATGAGAAAAATGATAACAAAAATATATAATTTAAAATGTATTATTCTTACTTTATTTGCTTTTTAATTTCCTCTTTTATTTTTTAAATGTTTTTTTAGAGATATTTTATCAAAAATGAATATTGTTAGACAATCAAAATATCGTCATGTATTCTGTAAACCTCTAAAACATGATGCTTGTATGTCAGATATTAAAGTTACAGAAGTATCATGGGATTCTCTATTTTGTGCTGTAAATCCTAAATTTGTTGCTTTCATTGTTAGAGGATCTGGAGGACCTTTTTTGGTTGTTCCTGTAAATAAAATAGGAAGAATTGATAAAGATTATCCTTATGTTGATGCTCATAAAGCTCCATGTTTGGAAATTGCATGGTCTCCATTCAATGATAATGTGATTGCTTCTTGCTCTGAAGATACAACAACAAGAGTTTGGTTGATCCCAGACAGAGGATTAACAAGAACTTTGGCTGAACCAGTTGTTGAATTAACAGGGCATCAGAAAAGAGTTAATACATTAGCTTGGCATCCAACTGCAAATAATATATTGTTGACAGCTGGTGGAGAAAATAAAATTTTAATGTGGAATGTTGGAACGGGAGAAGCTTTACTTGAAGTTGATGGTCATCCAGATCAAATATTTTCTCTTTCTTTTAATTACGATGGAAGTCAATTTATTACAGCATGTAAAGATAAAAAATTACGTATATTTGATTCTCATTCAGGAGAATTAATTGGGGAGGGACAAGGTCATGAAGGTGTTAAGCCTCAAAGAGCTATATTTTTAAAAGATGGAAAAGTTTTTACAACTGGTTTCACTAAAAGAAGTGAACGCCTTTACGCTTTACGTCATCCAAATAATCTTTCAGAACCTATAGTTCAGGAAGAATTAGATACTAGTAATGGAGTTCTTTTTCCTTTATATGATGAAGATACAAATCTTCTTTGGTTAGCTGGCAAGGGTGATTGTGCCATTAGATATTATGAAATTAATGATGAAAGACCATTTGTTCATTATATTAACACTTACACAACATCAGAACCACAAAGAGCTATTGGATTTCAAAGTAAAAGAGCAATGAATTACAATGAAAATGAGACAGCTAGAATCTATAAATTAACAACTAAAGGAGTTGTTGATGTATTACAATTTTTCGTTCCTAGAAAATCAGATCTTTATCAAGCTGATTTATATCCTGACACCAGATCAACTGTACCAGCTATGACAGCTGAAGAATTTGTTGAGGGAAAGAATGCTCCTCCTAATTTAATGGTTGTAAATCCTAATGCTGCTGAAGCATCCAAACCTAAAATTCAAGTTGCTAAGAAGGCAAATATTCTTAGTCAATTACAACCAACTGTTACAACAACACCTACTGCACAACCAGATTATTCACCACAATCATCACCACAGCCTCCAGTATCTTCTCCACAACAAAGAAGAGCTCCAGTTGTAGATGATGATATGGGTATTGTTATGCCTTCAAGGCAAACACCTCAACAAACATCAAGACCTGAACCTCGAAGGGAACCTTCACCTGGAAAAGGTTTCAATGGAAAACCATTACCTAAACAACAAGTTCAATTAAAAAGCAGAGGAGATCATGAAGGAGGAAAAGATTTAACACCAGGGCAAAGACGTGCTGCAGCAGAACTTGAAAGAATCAATAGAAATAAAAGGGAACCTGAAGAAGAACAACCTGTACAAAGACAACAACCAAGAATGCAACAACATGGCAGTGGAAGCTCACTTGGTATGGAATCAGGAATGCCTTCTTGTATGGAAGATATGTTCATGGAAGTTCAACGTCTTAAGCAAGTTCTTCGTACCCATGAAAGACGTATCCGGTTGCTTGAAGATCAATTAGCAGATTTCTCCATGTCAAATACTTATGGATTATAAATAAATACCAATATATATTTTTAATAATATTTTAATAATAAAAAGTAACAAAAATGTTATTTGAATTAAATTATTAAAACAATAACAAATTTATAAACAAAGAAAACAAAGTACATAAAAAAGCTAAAAAGAATATAACAGCAACATAATTTCATAAAAAGGAGAATGATTTTTGAAAAATATAACGAAATTAAACAATAACAAAAATTAATCACTATCATCACTAGATGATTCTACTTTTGGAGCCTTTTCTGGAACTTCTTCATCTGTTGATTTAAATTCTCTTTTTCTTGTATCATTTGTTGTTGCTGAATAATCTACAAAAGCGCTAATATATTCAGATGGAGTATTGGCATTAGGTTTTCCGTATTTATCAAGTTTTCCTTCCTTAATAAGAGTAGCTTTTCTGGAAGCAACTGGTCCAAGTCCCCATTTTCTTCCATAAGTATCTCTTTCCATGATAACTCTCTTTGTCTTAGCTACAATTCCGTGATCTACTGTACACATTGTTGCTGTTGTCATCATTGCAATAGCAATACATACTGCTTCTCCTTTAGTTGTTACAATAACAATTTCTTTACCAATTTCAATGTTATCATCGTATCTAAGGACTCCAGTGAGAAGAATCTTAGCTCCATAACATATAGCATTAACAGCTGAATCTTTAACAACAATCCTTTTATGTCCAGTAAGAAGAGCCTCAAGTGGTCTAATAATAGTACGAAGATATGAGTCATCCTTTTGATGATCATAAAGATATTGAGCATCCAAAATATCATGCATTGTTACAAGACCATCATGTTCAGAGGTTATTCCGGAGCGTATACGTCTTAGCTCCAGCATATTACCACCTGTTCCAAGAAGAAGACCAAGATGAACACAAAGTGTACGAACATAAGTACCTGCTTCACAAGATACAGTAAAAATGCCCATGTTTTGTTCATTATCGTATTCAATAAGAGTATTCTTATAAATTGTACGAACACGAAGTTGGCGTTTTACAGCTGAAATAAGTGGGGGTCTTTGAAAGAGAGCTCCGGTAAGTTTTTCCAAAGCATTCTTAATAGTTTTTTCTCCATCAACAGAATTATGAAGCTTAAATATGGCTACATATTCTTTTCCAGCTCCTTGTTGAGATTTAGCTAAACGGGTTGTTCTATCAATACAAACGATAAGACACCCAGAAACTTTTGGATCTAATGTTCCAGAGTGTCCTGTTTTTTCACATCTTAAGATACGTTTTATCCATGATACAACTTCATGAGAACTTGGGTTAGCAGGCTTATCCAAATTAAAAAATCCAGAAGATACATAATTTTTCAAATCTCTTTGTAATGGAGAACATCCCTCTGAAAGTGGAGTGTAATGATTAGTTCTAACATTCATTTTATCAAAATTTTTTAATAACAATGGCCAATCAGCAGAGTTAACATGGCCAGGTTCATTAGATGAAGGAATGTGAAGCTCTTCCTTAATTTCTTTCTTCTTTAAAAAATATAATATTATTTTTTATATAAAAAAATTAACTCACCTCTGAATTTTTTGATTCTTTTGATTTCTTACCCATTTTAGCTACTATTAAGAAGAAATTCAAGTTAACTTTTGAAAATAAAATTTAAATGCCAGTGAGATAATTCCAATAACATGAAATGTCTGTCTCTCATCACGAATAGCATATACTAACCTCACCTCCATTTCTTTTATTTTAAATTCAAGTCCAATGATACTTTTGATTACTTTGATTTTAATCTTTTTCTATACAAACATATTTTAGATTTAAAATATTTTTTATTTTTATCCTTTGTTTTGGCAAATTTTTACCACTCTTCTAAGATAACCGCGTGGAGGAACGCATACTCGAATGTGTCTTACTACGGTAAATATGTTACAAAGAACATGTCCCAATGATTATGTCATTATTTTTTGAAACTAAATTTATTTAGTTTTCGATGATAGTTCTTTTTATTTTAGTCCTATCTATCATCGTTTTAAAATCAATTTTTATCTTATACATTTTTTTCCTTTCTTTTTTTGAATATATTAATTCTTATATAATAATACATCAATCTATCATAGAGAACATTGTATGACTCCCTTCTCATAACACCAATCTATAACATTTTGTTTCAATAATTTTTATAAAAAATATATGTTGTTGTTATTTCAAAATAATATTTTATCGACAATTATAACACATATACTAATATATTATTTGTTCTTTTACAACTTTTCTAATTGTGTAATTTTTTGTCCTTACATTTTACCTAAACCTACTTTACTGCGGCACATATAATACTACAGTATTTTCTCCCTTCTAACAAATGCGATGTTGAAATGGCGGCAGTATTTCATTATAATGTGTCTAAAGATTTTGAAGGACGTCCCCAATCCATTCCTAGGCATTTTCTCGCATCTTTGTATACTTTTATTATACTTTTAAAAACTTAAATTTATTTAATTTTTTTTTTTTTAGATTTATATAACTAACATAAACGATGGCTGCAGGAGATGATATTCCAACATTTAAGCTTGTCCTTGTTGGAGATGGTGGTACAGGAAAGACCACTTTTGTTAAACGTCATTTAACAGGAGAATTTGAAAAGAAATATGTTGCTACATTAGGTGTAGAAGTCCATCCACTTATCTTCCATACTACCCGTGGTCAAATTCGATTCAATGTATGGGATACTGCTGGACAAGAGAAGTTTGGAGGATTACGTGATGGTTATTACATTCAAGGTAAGTATATTATATTTTATATCAATACAATAAAATTGATTAATTATAGGACAATGTGCTATTATTATGTTTGACGTTACTGCCCGTGTAACCTACAAGAACGTACCAAATTGGCATAGAGATTTAGTTCGTGTTTGTGAGAATGTACCAATTGTATTGTGTGGAAATAAAGTTGACGTTAAGGACCGTAAAGTAAAAGCCAAGACTATCACCTTCCATAGAAAGAAGAATCTTCAGTACTATGACATTTCTGCTAAATCAAATTATAACTTTGAGAAGCCATTCCTTTGGTTAGCACGTAAACTTCTTGGAGATCCAAATCTTGAATTTGTTGCTATGCCTGCTTTGGCTCCACCAGAAGTGCAAATGGATCCAACTCTTGTTGCCAAGTATGAACAAGAAATTGCTGAAGCCGCCAATGTTGATCTTCCGGATGATGATGAGGATCTCTAGAGAAAATCACTATTTTTCAATTCAATCCCTTCTATCTCCGGTTCATTTGGTATGGCCGAATGAATTTACTATTTTTTATTATAAATTAACTCTCCTGAAAAATTTTGTTTTACTTTATGAAATATTGTGATTATTTTGTTTTTGATATAAGATCATGGCTTAAAAATGAATTTATTTATATGTCTCTAAATATTAAAAAAATTTAAAGTCTTGAATAAAGCAAAATACAAAATATAGTTCCTAATATTGATGTAATAATTATATTTGTTTTTCGTAATTCTTCATGTCGTTTACGGTTTTGTTCTTGAAGTAATTGTTCAAAAGTAGGGAGTGGATATCGTTCTTTCTTTTTTTGTTCTTCAATTTCTTTTAAAATTTTTAATTCTTCAGCTTCTCTTTCTGCTGTCATTTTGTCTTTATAATTAAAGGCATGTGGTATATCATCCTCTGCAAAGTTAGTTTTAAATTTTTTACCTCCAAATCTTGCAAAAAATTCATCAGGCATATCATAAGTTACATGTTGTCCTCTTCTCATTCTTGCTGATCTTTGGAATGCTTCAAGATCACTTAAATCTATATCTACGTCTGTATATTCTTTTTTCCTTTGGGTAAATCGTCTAGAGGTTATATCTCCATAACCTTTTGGTGGTGGACTTATTGTTTTGTCATATTCTTTTCTAGAAAAGTCATTCGATAACACTTCATAAGCTTTTGCAATCTAAATGTTAATTACTTTTGTTAAAAATTATTTAACTAACCATAGTAAACATTTCTGCTGATTTTTTATGATCACCAGGATTCATATCTGGATGATATTTCTTCGATAAATCGTAAAAAGCCTTCTTTATCTCTTTTGGCTTTGCATCTTTTTTTACACCTAGAGTTTCATAATGATTTTGTAATGCAAATGATGTCATTGAAAAATACCTAACGTTATAAAAATTTATACATCTAAGCATCATTTATTAAATATTTTTTAAAGAGAAATGTTTAGTAATATGAAGCATGAAGTTTTCAAGTACTCATCTTGAATGGAAATTGTTTGGGAAAATACTTTATAAAAGAGCCGCGATTCATTTTATTTCATCTTCATCAAACATAATTATATTATATCCTTTTATCATTAAACGTTATCATATTTATCTATTTCTTTTAATTTTTAATATATTTAATTTATTTATTTTATTTTAAGATTTGTAGAAATTCATTATTTAATTAATCATGTCTGTTATTCAAAAGATTGCAGAAATTGAGGCAGAAGTAAGTTAAAAAAATTACAACTAATATGATAATAAATATTTATAGATGGCCAAAACACAAAAAAATAAAGCTACAAATGCTCATTTGGGTATTCTGAAAGCCAAACTTGCTAAGTTACGCCGTGAATTGATAACACCAAAAAGTGGTGGAAAACAAGTTGGTGAAGGATTCGATGTGGCAAAAACTGGTGATGCTCGTGTTGGTTTTGTTGGTAAGTTTTAATAAACAAAAAAAAAATTAATTAATAAAACTAAAAATTTATTTATTACAAAATGAATATTTTGATATCTAGTATAGTCATATATATTTCTGAGGGCACATTTAATTTTTCATTATAATTCTTGATATATTAACTATATGATTATATTAAAGTGAACAATACCAAGGCTATTATTTTTTTTGAAAGTTTTATTTTAACGTAAATCTTCATCAATATCATCTTTTACTACTCCAAATGGATGAATATGATTACTACCAATATGTTTTTCAATAATATGATTTGATGAAACTTCTCTTGGACTATTTATTGGACTTTCTTGAAGTCTTTGATAGTATGTATTTGTTTCATCATCATCTGACTTATCACTTTCTTCCTCAATATGTTCTTCACTCATAATTCTATATAAATTATTATGATTATCTTTCTCTTCATCTTCATCACTCGTCCAAACATCATCTACTTCATTTCTAGCATTAACTATTTTATTGAAAGCATCATTTCTATCATCAAATTCATCTTCTAAAATTGAATCATCATCTATTGTAATTGATACTACTGGTATCATTTTAGGCTTACTTTTTTCTAACATTACCGTAGGTTCTTCATCCTCCTCCATTATAACTGATGGTTTAGGTATTAATTCATCTTCCATTATTGGAGCTGGTGTTCCTTCTCTACTGTTAGTTGTTTCTAAATCTTCTGTATCCTTATGTGGTGATGTAATACTACCTCTTCTAGAAATAGGTCTTTCTGTTTGTATTACATTTAACATACTATGTTCATCATTCATAATGGCAGTACTTAATTCATAATCTGGTAGTGATTCACTATCTACAATTAGTTCTGGTGTTATATTGGGAGGTTGAAAATAATTTATGGCTTGTGTTTCATCCTCCTCTACTTCATTTTTTTTCTCTTCATCTTCCTTATGTAGAATTGGAATACCAAAGTCCAGTGGATGTTCTATAACCCTTTTAATACCTTCATCATCTTCTTCGATTATTTGTGATTCCAAATCAATTGTAGGTTCTCTTGGTAATTGACTAGCATCACACATAAACATCCTTTTAAAGGAATGGGGTGTTATTCCAGTAATGTTTCCTTCCTCTTCACCATTGCTCCATCCGGATGGTGATGTAGCTGGATACTGTATATTTTTATTATTGTTGCTACCATCACTGAAAACATTTGTTTTGTTGTTTATATGTGCAGGAACTTTAGTATTTAGAACATTTGAATTATCCGTTATTGGAGATTTTTGACTTCCCAAAGTTCCATAATTACGTATAGAATTAGATCTTGATGGAACAAATGATGCTTCCGCTCTAACTCTTGCTTTTTTTTTAAGATGATGGTCACTATAAAAAGAAAAATTGATGTAAATAAATTTAAGAAAGAGATGAAAATTAAGTTATCTATTATTTTTCTTTTGTAAAAATTGAGAAATTTTTATATATATATATACATATGTAACTTTAGTATTTAACAAAAATAATTTAAAATGATAGTGAATTTGTTTTAAGAAAAGGATATATAATATTTGTTTAATAGGAAAGAGATAAAACTTGCCGACAAACTTTGTATGTTGCTATTGTGTAACAAATAATTAGAAATGTTGCAACAATAAGAAGAAGGATTTTTAACGTTGAATTACTACCAGAATTTTCTTTTTTTAATTGTTCTTCCTCAGGATTCATTGGTTCTTTTTGTGTTATTATTGTTTTAGAAAATAATGGGATGTTTTGTTCTTCATTAGTTGGTGACAATAATACTATTCGAGATAAATTATTTGTCTTAACTTCTTCTATTTTTATACCTCCTAAAACTCTAGATAATGGAGTAATCTGAGCAGAGAGAATAAATTTAACTTGTACTGGATCCATTAACATAAGTCCGTTTAAAGATCCAATGTTTGGTTGTTTTGCAACTACTAAATCCACTAAAGTTATTTTATTGGGAAGATAATTAACAGCTAAAATTATAACTTGATCCTGTGTAAGGGTATTTTCGTTAATATTATTTTTTTCATTTGAATCTACCTTCAAAAGACGTTGCTGCACTCCAATACATTCGTTAGCATTATTCTGACAATATCTTGTTAGAATATTAGCTATTCTTCTTTTAAAATACTCCTCAAACGGTTCGCTGGTATGGAGGCGTGCTGACATATTTGCATTTTTTAATTTTAATTGTATTGTTGGTAGATTCTCAATCTGGGTAAAATTAAAAGAGATAATAATAATAAATAATATATTAAGCATGCATTTTTTTTTTGAAATAAATGATTAAAATATTGGGTAAAAAAAATAATGTTTTTATTTTTAAGGAAAATACTGTTATTATTTATAAAGTAAAAAAATATTCCTGAGAAAAAAAAAATTACCTGTATAAATTCATTACATGACAAATATTTTCCCTCTAAATCACCTAAAGATTGATGACAAATACATTCATATTCTGAATCTATATTACAAAGTAAATCTGGTCTTGATGCTATTTCTTCTAATTCTTTTTTGGCTTTAGAAATTGGTGAAGCCAATACTGGCCCTGTATTGTTAATATTTTGAGCAAATGTAGAAAGTAAGATTGTATTTGATATTAATAATATAAAAAATAATGATAAAGTCAACGGAAGGGACATTCTTATGATTTTTTATACTATTTTTTGTTTAAACAAATTATTATTAATTTTAATTTGGTTTATGAAACCTAAATATTTTCATTTCATTTTACAATATTGTATATATAATAGTTGAAAGAGAGAAATATAATTTGGTTTTTGAATTTGATTTTCTCAAATTGAGGAGTATTTTTTGTTAGAAGTTAATAGTAGTTGTCCTTATCAAGAAACTCACCTATAAATATTTATACGTTAGATAAATATATTTTATATATAAGATATGTATATTAAGGGAGAGAGTGAAACACCGCCAATAAAAAAGGATGAAAAGTTGATGGGAGTTATATAGAGATGTTGAAGAAAATAATATAAAAATTGTGAAGCTCAAATAGCCATACAAACGAATTTTTTTCTACAACGGCAAAATTATATATATCTTGAGTTGTTTAGTGGGAGATGGTGAAAAGTGTAGAGATAGTATGTATATATATTTGTATGGTTATTGGTATGTATATGTGGTGGAAGTTAAAATAATACTTGTAAAAGTCTCTAAAAATGCCTTTGTTTTTGTTGGGTGGTGTCTCGTTGCCTCGAGGCTTTCAACTTATCTTATTTTTGATAAAGCTTCTCTTCTATAAAAACCTATATTTTTTAGTTCCCTCCTCTCCATATTGTATATGAGAAGGTCATATGTTTTATTTTTGAATGCAAATAACTGTTTTATTTTGTCATGTTCTCATGAGACGACCACAATTGAAGCTTTTCTATATATATTCCTAGGTTTCGTCTTATATATAAATGATAAAAAGTTAGATAAATAAGTGTAGTTTAAGAAGCAATTCTTCTTCCAAAAATAAAAATATATAACATATATATATATATATATGTTTAATAAATATATATTTATTAAAGAATACATATGAGATAGAATAATAATGGGATATTTATAAATTTTAACAACATATAATCTATGAATAACAAAAAATTAAAAACTATTAAAAATAATTATCAAATAAATATATATGTACTAAAAATGATGTATGATTCAAGTGATTAATCATATCTTATCATCAAGGCTTAAATATATATATTCTTTAATAAGTTATAAAAATATATTGGTTTAAATAAGAGTGTAAGTTATAGTTTTACAAAATTTACCACCAATTTTTATAATCTTCTCATCCATCACAAAATCCTATTTATTTTTCAATTGAATAAACTAAACTATAACTGATTCAAAGTCATTAGTAGTAAGTAAAGAATTTGAGATATATGAAAAGAAGCTGCTTAAAATTGAGTTTCTCAATTTTATTAAATAATACGTTTGTAATAAAAATCCACCAATATATATATATATAAGAAACATGATTATTTTAATTGATTTTATTATCTTCCTATATGTTATTAAAAATACCTCTCTTTCCTGACAACATATCTATCTTCAAAAGAGTAATAATATAAAATATATTTAATATATCGAGAACATGGGATGAGTCAAGTTTTTTTTAATATTAATTTTTCGCTTTTAACGATATATAATATTTCCTTCAAACATATGACAGCCACTTATATAATATTTTCTATCATTATACATTTAAATATTTTTTTATTATTATTATTTATTTTCAATATTTTTATAGGTTTTCCTTCTGTTGGCAAGAGTACACTGTTAACAAATCTTGCTGGTGTTAATAGTGAGGTTGGTGATTATGAATTCACAACATTAACAACTGTTCCGGGATTAATTAGATATAAAGGAGCACGAATTCAATTGTTAGATTTACCAGGAATTATTGAAGGTGCTAAAGATGGTAAAGGAAGAGGTAGGCAAGTTATCGCTGTTGCTCATACATGTTCATTAATTTTAATTTGTCTTGATGTCATGAAGCCATTAGGACATAAACAAATTATTGAAAAAGAATTAGAAGGTTTTGGTATTAGATTAAATAAACAACCTCCACAAATATATTTTAAAAAAAAAGAAAAAGGTGGATTAAATTTAACACAAACTGTTCCACAATCTGAATTGGATCATGAAACTGTTAAAAATATTTTATCAGAATATAAAATACATAATGCTGATATTACATTAAAATATGATGCTACAGCTGAAGATTTAATTGATGTCATTGAAGGGAATCGTGTCTACATTCCATGTATTTATGTTTTAAATAAGATTGATCAAATTACTATTGAGGAACTTGATATCATCAGAAAAGTACCACATTGTGTGCCAATATCTGCCCACGAAAGGTGGAATTTTGACGAATTACTAGCAAAGATGTGGGATTATTTGAAATTAGTAAGAGTTTACACTAAACCTAAGGGACAGCTTCCAGATTTAAATAATCCTATTGTTTTACCATCAAATAAAACTTCAATGGAATATTTATGTATGAAAATTCACAAATCTATGGTGAAAGATTTTAAAGTTGCTTTAGTTTGGGGATTATCTGTTAAATATCAACCACAGAGAGTTGGTATTGATCATATCCTTGCTGATGAAGATGTAGTTCAAATCATAAAGAAAGTTTAATGTTTTTTGTTTTAATCTTTAATAAAATTTTTATTTATAATAATTAAAAATATATACTTTTTTTTTCAAAACTTTTTTAACATAACGTTTGTCTCAAACAATAATCTTTCAAATAAGTGTTTAGAAACAACGTTAGGCTAAAGAGGTTTTGAATTTGTATAGTTTTAATTTCTTCTTTATTATTTTTATGAAATTATGTCTTGATTATTATCAAAATCTATTAATATTAGAAAATAAATATGAAATAATTTTTTAAAACACAGGTTTATAAAATATAAAAGAGAAAATCTTTCAAAAAAATAAATAAAATATATATAGTATTAGAATATGAAAGTTTATTAAAAATAGGGATGTACACATATTCATCAAAATTAATTGAAAAAGGAATCTTGTTTGAATATACATCTTTTCAAAATTACAAGACATGATTACATATGTATATTACTTAATATATAAATATTTTCATTTTTAATGAAAAGTTTAATTGAAAGGCAAAGTTCTATTTATTTATAAAATATATAAAAAAGGACAAAGATAAGTATAGATAATGATCTATTAATTTGGTTAATTTAATATTTTATTTGTAGTATGAAAAGAAATAGTAATTTTATGGTACTTGAACAACCTTAAAATGCCTTAAACAACTTAAAAATTATGTTTAAGACAAATTAAGATTGTTAAAGTATATAAAATTAGTTTTATTTGATAATAATTTTTTTAGTTATTATTTATAAGTTTTATATTATAAAAATATAATAATTTCTTTTAAAATATACTTTTGACATATCCTACTGTGTCAGGAGAGATATAACATACTTATAAATTATATAATAATAAAAAGTATAATTTAATGAAGCTTTTTTGAGAAATAATTTGTTGGATTGCCATAGAGATATGAATGTTTGTATATGTTTGATAATTAGACTGATAACGTGTATATATACAACATTTATGTATAGAGTGTCAGTTTAGGCATAATGAAGTAGCAAGGTATAAATATTGTGAATAATAATAATCTCGATACATAATACGTCAAAAACTGTTTTATGTATATTTTAAAAATGACATAAAAGAGTCTTTTTGAAAAATTATATTAAAAAATGTTAGGAAAGTATAGATATATATATATATTAAAAATGAATGTATCAACTTTAAATTAGAAAACTTTTATAAAAAAATTTTTATTTTTAAGAAATGCATTTAACATCTATTTTTGGCACTTGAAAATTAAAATAAATAAAATCATTATAGTACATACAAATTAATTGATTAATTAGTGTAGAATCATTTATCAATTCATCCATATAAAATTTTTTACTATTTCTTATTTCATTGTTTTCTTTGTAAATTTTAATTGACTTTTTAAGTTTCATTATTAACGCATTCTGTATCTCTTTGTCAAGTGATAAATAGTTAAGAATACTTTTATATTCTTCCTCTATTTTTTTCTCCTTGTTACTTGTTAAATTTATAAATTTATAATTTGTCGTTGTTTTATTGAAAATCCATATCTGAGGAATAAAATATTTATAGGTTTCAACATCGTGTTTTTCTATATGATGTCCTAATTGAAAATGATTTAAATAATTATTTATCTTTGATATAAAACAATCTAATTTTTGATGACAGTTAAAGCACGCATTTTTAATATTTAAAATGTTATATTGACGCCAACATACATGAATATAAGATTCTATAAAACGATCTATAGGTTCTCTTATCAATGAAATGACTAAGGAAGATTTGTTTATTTCATTATTATTTTCATAAAGAATATTATTCATATTACAGGAACGTTCTTCAATCCAAATATCGATAATTGAAGATTTCTTGTTATATTCATTTTCTGGTCTATCTATGTGGCAAAATCCTTCTTGGAATGTTAAACTTAATACATCAGGAGTTCTTTTAAAAATAATATTTTTTCCAGAAACTTTATATAAGCTTATATTTAATTTATTTAATGAATGTATATTTAATTTTCTAAGCCTTTGAGTATCCTTTCTTTTTTCTCCATAATCTTTTTTATTATAAAAAGAATAAATTTATAAAAAAAATATAAAACTTACAAATTATAAGTTGATAAAGAATAAACAACACAAATAATACTAATAATCTCTGAGAATGACTTTTCATTCTAATAATTAATTATTTGAAAACACATTTAACAACTTATATATGTATGTAATAAAATAGATAATAATCTAATTTTTTAAAAAGATTATTATCAAAATAAATATAACAGAAGAACGGTTTGTTGAAAAAAAAATTTATTACTTAAATTATATTTTATATTACAAAGTTTATAAAAATACATTAATAGGTTAGTTTTAACAAATTATATATCATCTAATAATTAAATTTATATAAACCACTATAGTGTTTTAATGAAGTAAAATTTGATTGTAATTTTTCAATTGGTGTTTCCTGATCATGTTCTACATTTGGTAGTGTTTTAGAGAATTTTGAAAAAATATCTATACCCTTATGTTCACAAAATCTTTTATAATATTTATTATGACATAAAATATTTCTATCACCAGGTATTTCATCAAGATGTGAAGCTTTTTGAACATCAACTATTTTATAACTTGAATCGTCTTTAATTGGATTTATATAATATTCAAATTTGTAAGTATTATCAGTTGATGGTTTTCTAACAATTCGTGCTCGATGTGGTTCAGCTGAACAGATAACTTCTGTCAAATTTTTTTTTAAATCTCTTACCCATTTTGGTGAAATTTTTACAAGATCTTTAAATTTATTACTTTTCATTTGATTAATATTATAATTCATACATAATCGTATTGTAAAAGGACTTATAGATTCATGAATAGGATGAATTTGACATATTGAATCAATTGAAACAGCCATAACACCACCATAATCATACAATTCAAGAATAACATAATCTATAGGTTTTCCTTCTTCAGGTTTTTTTTCAATTCCTTTTAGTTCATCGGCAAAATCTTCAATAATTGAAAGAATCCTAGCTCTATGACATTTATACCGATCATCATCTGAATTATCTAACATTCCAACAATACAATTAATTACTTCATTCTCCTGAAGTTTACTTCTAATATATTCCCATGAAAAAATACGACGATTATCAGGATTACTATAAAATGTTAATAGTGATTCATCTAACTTTTTCTTTGCTTCCATTATATCAAATTGATACTTTGAAAAACTTCCACATCCTTTTAAAATATTTTTCATCTTTTCATAATGTATTGGTTGAGCAGAAAAATTGAAACAATCTGGATTTATACTTCTACAGGTATATGAAAAGAAAACAAAATCATCCTTTATAAATCCTTCACTAACTAGTAATTCTGGTGTCCAAGGTAATCCTTTACATGGCCATACCTCTTCTGGTACATCAATTATTGGTATTCTTATAGAAACTTTTTTTTCTACAATAGGATATCTAGGTTTTGGTACAAAACTTGGTGATGTTAATAATTGTGGATCTAATGAATTGTGTTGAAGCATCGCAACAGAATTATTACATATTTTTGAATCATTTGATATAGATGACAATTGTTCTCTATATATTTTTGACGACCTATGTGATAAATGATCAGGTAGGTTAAATGTATTCCTGTCAAAACGACACGATGTTTCGAATTTTGGTATATCAGCATCTGCATTGATTCCATCTATCATTATAATATCATCCATACATTTATTTGCTAACAATTGTGATAAATTTTTCCCTGTACCATGGAATTCAGGGTATACCTTTGGATTATGAGAATAACAAATTACATCAGCAGCATACGTTTGATCACTTCGTTTTTTTATTGCAAGATAATTCTTTATATGTACTTCAAAATATTTATATTCCTCAAGAATATGACGAAGAGCAACACAAACATTTTGTGACCACTCTGTTTTCATGTTTGGATCTCCAAAAAGTGATGATTTTGGTAATATATTATACAATGATATAGGTAATGCTTCTGGTGGTTTTGTAAACCATTCTTCTGATGGCATTTCAAAACATACACGTTTTTTAACCCAATTTGTAGTTCCATGATCAATATAAAATACTTTATAATATTCATTATTTGGATCTTTATCCTCACATGATCTTATCATTGGTTTCCTATCAATAATTCTTGCTCTAACTAAATGATCTGGACGAATAGGTGCCATACAATATCTCCAAGTTATGCAATCACCATTACTAGGCAAAGTTATACTATATCCATGAGATCCAATTGACAGTTTTGTATTAGCAAATAAATCTTTTAATTTAGAAGGTTTAGTTATCTCATAATCATTTGTGACATGGTGAATTTCTCTAAAATATATAAAGGAAGGTGATACAGCACTAAGGTATTCAACTTCTATAAATGAAGTTTGTATATTCTTTCTTGGCATTTGAAACTTTGAAATAATCATTTTTCTTATAGGTGATCCTGGTCTATCCATTGTATTCCAGAAAGGTTTTTCTTGAATTTCTGATCGACTTTGTCTTGAGGGTTCTTCAGATGAGAATACTTCTTTCTCAGGATAAAACGTATCGTCATCAATACTAAATTTTTTATTATTATTAAATTTCTCTCGATGATACATATTATTATATTTGAATAAATGATTCACATTCTGTCCATTTATAAATATTCGTTCATTTCCAATTAAAAAATCATCCGAAACACTTTTATTTCCTCCTGGTATATAAGGTTTATTTATAGTTCTACCTGGAAAATTATAAAGCATTGCTGATATTTGATGTTCTGGTATTAATTCTGGATTTTTATTACGTAACTCTTTAAAAGCTTTGTATTCCTCAATAATTTTAAAAATATCTTCATCCGGTATCTGTTTATCTTCTACTGTTGGCACTTCCGGAGCTTTTACTTTTATGTGGTCATGTTTTTCTTGATGTTGATTACCAGTAATTACTCTTCCTTCATTATACAATGCTTGCAAAATTTCAGTAAAATCAACCTAAAAATAATATTTATTTTTTAAAATTATTTATCTTACATCTGGTTCCGATAAATTTGTTATATCCCTATCTTTTTCATCAAATTCAAATCTTTGGGGTTGTTGGAGAAAAGCTAATGCAGGTGATAACTAAAACATTTGATGATAATTATTAAAAAAAATAGTCTTACCTTCCCTGATTTTTCCTGACTATTATTATTAATATTCTTAATAATACTACTATTAATAGACGGAATCTTCGGTAACTGCAGTGGTACATGAAATGGAATTAGAAAACCTGGATTTGGATAATAAAAGAATGGACTATTTGGATTCCACATCTTTTGCTTTAAATAAATTTAACAACACAGTATTGTAAATGATGAAATTGCAAAAATGTATCAATTCACTTTATTTCTACTTCTTATATACATCATATCAAAAGAGAAGAAGTGCAATCTACTCTCATTGGTTTTTTAATGTACCTTGTCATTTCTTCTTGAGTGTTTTAACATGAAATAAATGCGAACGTCTTTCATATATTGTATCAATGAACATTTTTTATTTTAATTTAATTTATAAATATTAATTGTTACAAATTATCAGTTTAATGATTGTTAAGAAAAAAAAAATGTAAGAGATATATTATTAACATATCAAAGAATTAAACACTCTTCGATAATATTTCTTAACATTAATTTTACATGAACATTGATATTTATTATATGTATGTGGGAGTAATTTGTTCATAAGAAGTAACTTGAGAATAAAATTAATTTTTGTTTTCTTCATTTACAAAATATTTATATAATTTTATTCCTCCACTGTAACCATCAATTTCCATATTTTTGAAAGTCCCATTCTGAGTTGTCAAGTGGACATACATGCCTTGTTTTAAGCCATCTTGAAATACAATGGAAATGAAATGCATGATTACATGTTCCCCAAGCAACATTGCATTCATCTGTGACTCCAGCTTGATTTGCTTGACATTCAATACATAATTCCATGATATGATTTCTACAAATTGCACATGTATCTACAGTAATATCCCATGACCATAATGCTACAACATTCCATTTTTTTACCTTAAAAAATATCCTTGTTTATTATAAGCAAATTATTAAAAACTTACATCAAATCTTTTTTTTACATTTCCTTCAGTAGATGTAGGTGTTGATGGTGGATTGGAGTTGTCTACTTCCATTCTTTAATGTTAATATATAGTAAAAAAGAGTATACGATGAATCTATAAATATTATCATTGGTTTTAAATACAAAATAATTTCTTTAAATGGAACAATCTAAACGTGATAAAAAAAAATTATAAATAAATTAATAATAAGAAAATTATATCATTGATAAAACATATATTTTTGATGACGAAAATAACTAGAATAAAATAGTACATTTTGAACAATATCTCTTACCAAGAATTGAATCAATTTGTTGTGGAATAGAATATCTCCCTCCCTCTTCTTTATGTTTTTCATTCCCATTTTTTTTTATTAATAGTTGAACAAATATGGAAAATAGTAACACGATTGATAATGATATTGTAAATGAAAAAGATTACCAACCAATAGAAACAATATTATCAAAAGAATGGGTAGAAAATTTAATGAAACAAATTGTTGATGAAAATATAACATCCCCAGTGTTAGATTATACAACTTTAATGGCAGTAAGTTTTGCATTTTAATGAATAATTTATATTTTAATAGGAAAAATTTATACTTCATCTGTATAAACAAGTATCACATAACAAGAATAGTAAGCAATTAGAAGGATTAAAATATGAAAATGTACAAAAAGTATTATTAGATGAAGAATTTTTAGTTTATTTTCATGATTTTTTTCAAAAACCTTTCTCAACATCAGAAGTTAAATCAAAAGGAGTAAAAATATTGGCACATCAACATCACATAGGACCTTTTTAAAATATTTTATTTTGTTTATTTATTAACTTTAATTAACCCATTAAAGAGATCTTAAGAATATTATATAACGAGCATAAGAAATTTTCTTATAACTGCTTGTATAATTTTCTTTTTGTTAACAGAATTAAAACTTTCGAGCACCGTAATGGTATTTTAAAAATGAATTATTATAATAATTATAATTTTTCAAATGAAGCTAATTTGTAATCACCAAAATTTTGTTGAATATCTTTAGCAAGTTTAGCCATCTCTTCTTTTGCATTTACAATTTCTTCTGTCTCCTTATTTTCATTATTATCAATTTGTGTCTCATTATCATCATCAATAAAACCAAATGAATCATTCATATTGTTATCATTTGTAAATTCATATTCATTATCATAACCAATTGAATGAACAGATTTCCATCGAACATTATCAAAAAATTGAGATGCTGCTAAAGATGAACAATTACTTTCTTCACCATCAGCCTCATCACCAGTATCAGGAACATTATATTTTCTTCTTTTAAACGAATCAAATAAACTTTTACGGGGTTTCTTACTTCTACGATTTCCAGTTCTTGTTGAATTACTACTATACCTAGATTGATCTATTTCTGAACCTTTTAGTGCTAATTTTAATTCTTCTAATTTTGATAACATTCTACCATCAAATTCTTGATCACTATTAACTTCTGAATCCATATTATCATAATCTGTATGACATGTTGAAGACATTGCTCTACCAAATCTATTTATTGAACTTTTTGATGATTCTCCACCAATTGATGATGTATAATGAAGTGGAAATTTTGAATATTCTGGATCATCAAATTTACATGAACCCATTTGAAAATCATTTACACATGCTAACTCTTTTAGCATTCTATCTACTTTTACAGCTGTAGCATTTAATCTATCTAAAGCATTTAATGAACTCATTTTACTACCACTTCTTGATTTCTTACCATTCTCAATTGACATTTCTGATGCTGCTATACTATTTTTACTTGCTGTTAACCATTGTGGAATTTTGGGTCCATTTCTTGTTAAAGAAACTTTTCTATTATTATTATATAAAGGACTATAATTTGAAAGTAGTGCTTCGCTTTCTGAAAAGTCACTATAAACTAAGGCACGGTTTGACATGTAACGTTTGTTGAAGGAATTTAATTTTTGATCTGATGATAAAGAAGATTTTCTTAATAATTTTTCATCTTTTGGAGCTGGTACAGGAGGTGATACAGGAGGTTCAATTAAACTTGTTGTTTCTATATTTTTCTTAATATTTTTCTCATCATTTTTGCTTTCCATAAAGTTTGAATGTTGTGGTGTACACCATTCAATATCTGAATCGGATTCTATATCAATGTCTATAGAATATACATCACTCGAGTATGATGTATTCATGCTACTTAAAAATTCTATAGGATTTACACGATGATCTTTTAATATAGCATTAGCATCTTTAAACATTGCCCTATCTTTAGTATTAAATGATTGTTTTTTAGTTCCATTATTATCCATACAATCCATTTCCTCAATAAACATATCGTTCTCAAGTTTCATCTTTAAATCATTCTCGAAAACATATCCTTTTATTGTGTATTCAGTACTTCTTCCAATATCATTTCTTCCTGGTGATTCAGGAGGCATTGAATAATATATTTCTTCTTCATTAAATAAAGTTTTTATAAAACTTTTAACTTTAATCTCTGTAACATGTTCATCAGCAAATTTATATTGTCTTGGTCTTAAAGCTAAATAAATTTCCTCTGAAACCATTAATCCTTCATAATTATAAGAATGAGAAGATAAATTCATTGCATTTATAATTGTTTTTCCTTTCAAATTAAAGCATGGTTTATCGTCTCCTAAGGCATAACTTAACACCGGACCACAATCCATACCAATTTTTACCCATATACCATATTGTTTAACAAATTCACGAACTTGAACAGAAAAATCTGTTAAAGATGATAATAAATCACCTATTGTATTTGGTGCTTCATGAACTAAATGTGAGGATTCAGGTAAAACACCAGCAGCAACAATATATCTATTATTAGCACTTCTAACTTTTACTAAACCATTAAAATTTTCAAGCATTTGATCTATATTTATAATTATTTCATTTAAATATTTAAAATCATCTTGATTATTCCATTTATCATCATCATTATATCCTGGCATAATTTGAAGGTAAGCTATACCAGCTGCATGAAAAAGATGACAATATGGTTCACACTTAATGTCATAATTATTAGCAATATGTTTTGGAAGAAATTGATTCATTATATTTTCAATTACTTTTTCATAATTTTCATAAATTGTTTTTTCTTCAATAATTCTCATTCCACTTAAATGATCACATCTTTGAAGTTTTTCATTTCTTCTTATTCTTATATAAAGAATTAAAGCTAATCCTATAACAGATATTAGTAAATCAAAATCAACTCTCCATCCAGCTTTTAATGAAGCATTTACAAAAACATCTACTTGATGCTCAAAAATATACCCGCAATATATTACAATTGATAAGGCAAAAGCAAATAATGATGCTATATTACTTAATTTAACATATAAAGGAACAATCAACATCCACATAACTAAATTTGTTGTATTCAAATTAGGATTTGAACATTTGTTTGGTTCATTACATGAATAAAATGAATACATTGTACAAGACATCAATGCGAATAACAATGTACTGATAACAGTTGAATGTCCAATACATGTTTGTGTAATAAATTGACACATAAATTGAAAATAATCTAGAAAAAGGAATGCTAACATTATACATAAAATTCCTATACCAAGAATTGAAAATACTAAAATTGTAGCAAATTTTGATATTATTAATTGTTGATAGAATGTTGAGATAACAACAAATACAATTGATGTTATTATTGCTGGAACTAACCATCTATCAATTAATTTGTGATAATATTTTTCAAAATATTTTTCACGGAATCGTAATGTAAATGAATTCATTATATTATAATTTTGAGATTTATAATTTTTAAAATATTCATTCCTTTCATCTTGTTCAAGAAGTGATTTTTCACGAACTTCACCACTAATAAATTGCCTTTTTGGTCTTGTTGTATTTGTTTTAACTGTTCTTTTGTGAATATTATCAACTAGCATCACAGAATGAACTGTTTCTAAAAGTCTATTAATTGTTTGAGGTATAGTTGTCAACGAAAGACGTTTTTGATTAGGAAATACTATAGAGGTATGATAATCTTGTTTTTCAAACATTTTGTTAAAGACTTCATCAAGTTTTATTTTATATTCATTTCCCTCATTAATAGGTTCCATTTCAAATTCTTTATGTAATTTTTCACCAATCATCTTATCAATTAAAACGTTTCCTGGTATTGCTAAGTTTGATAATTCTTTAGCTCTATCAACACCTTCACCTATCACATCATAATGCCATTTATCAACACCAATTATCCCACCACTAACTGTTCCTTGTGTTATCCCTATCTGAAATGATATATCAGCTTGTGTTACATCAACAAATGATTTTATCATTAAACATAATTCCATTGCTGCTTGTACAGCTAGTCGTGGTGGAGATTTTGAAAATAAAGTAGAACAATTATTGTTTGGTAAATGTTTTGGTGGAATTCCTGAACATATTAAGATATCATCAGAAATAATTCTTATACAACTATTTTTTTCAACAATAAAATCAATTCTTTTTTCTAATTCATTTAATAATCTTCCACCATCTTGTACACTTATTTGTGATATAATATTTTCTAAATTATGAATTGTACCATAAACAATAACAGCATCATTAAATGTTTCCACATGAATTTGTGGTACAATACCTTCTTTTATGCTTCTCTTAACATTACTTAAAACATGTAATGGTAATGCTCTTGATAAAAGTTTATCAATTCTTCCATTTTGTGATTCTACACATATTTTACCTCTTAATGCACCTCTAGCATTTAGGAAGGTTGCTCTTGACAATCTTGAACGTATAACATAAAGATATATACCAATTAAATTGCACCATACATGAGCAATTATTGATGCCATTATTCTATCTTTATCAATAAAATATATTAATGGTATTTCTTGAATTTCATATGTATTTAAATCATTGTTATTCTCAATAGTATTATTATCAACTAGTTTTCTCCAGATAGCATTAAAAAATACTTTATCAAGTCTAGTTTTATCAAAATACATCCATAAAGTATAAAACATAGTTTCAAGAAAACTTAGAATAACTCCAATGACAATTATAGATGATAATTGAAAAGGAAATAATGTATAAAAAGAAATGTAAAGAGTAATAGTTATAATAATAGCATAATGTTCTCCGGTTGTCATTAATAAGACTACGACAAATATTAACCAAAAAGATATTATTAATGATATTGTATATGATCTTTTTGCTACACTTGTATAATATTTCACTTTTATTGTATTATTAATATCTTTTTTCTCTTCCCCATTTTTAATTGTCAATATAGCTATTAATATAACACAAAATATTGCCGTAATTGTAGCTAAAGCTAGTGCTCCATCAGGTTCTGGTAAATGATTTATTGAAAATAGAATAGATGATACTGTTATTATTAATAAAAAATATATTAATAAATCTCCATGTTTTTTTAATAATTGATTTTGATAAGCTTGCTCAAGATTTATATCACCAAATGGTGATATAAAAAATGAAGATAATGGCATTTTATTAATATATTAAATAAATAGTAGTAATTACTTTAATTATAATAATAATACTGTATTTTTCATTTATCAAAATTTTTCTTAACCAAACTTTTTTAAATAAAAATACATTTAAAAATCCTAAAAAAATGATTAAAAAATTAAAGAAAAAAGTGAGTATGTTAAATTGAATATAATAATAAAAGTATATAATAATATCCACTTAATAAAAGTAAAATTTTTGCCCTTCCTATTCTAATATTATTTATATATAAAATACTTTAACTTTTGACATTTTCTTCTTTTCCTCTCAAAATATATAATATCACTTTAGATATCATCGTTTTCTAAAACTCCTTCAACCATTAACCTCCAGCTTAATTCTTTTTAACTTTAAACTAGAACGGCACTTTGTAGTGGAGACCCTCAGTTCTCAAAGATATATAATTTATAATAACTTAGTTATATGTATCTATACCAAAATTCCTTTTCATTATGTAAATACATATATTTAAAATGAGGAAAGATAAGGATAAATAATAAAAAGAATAGAAAAATCGAGTTAAAATAAGTCGTCATATCAGCTTAGGTTATTTATTATGGTTAGTAGAAGTTTTACAATAACTTTGTGTTTTGATATAAGATACATATGTGACAATCAAAACAATATAAATGTATATATAGAGGGTTTAAAAATATTTTTATAACTGTGAAAAGATAAGAAAAGGAGATTAAATTGTTATATATATATATATCTATATTGATAACAAATAATAATTTTCTTTATATTATTTTAAAAAATTAATTAATAAATATTTTGTCACATTATACTTTTAATACATATTATTAGAAAGTACAAATTTTGTATCAAAAATTTACAATATGTGTATTCTTGTGTATACTAATTAATAATTCATTATATATTATTTCACAAGTGTGATCAATCATTAAATTGTTGAAAAATTTTTCTTTTCGCAATATATATTCCATATATACACAAATATATATATATATATGTATATATGTACAAGAAGACTAAATAAATGTACACTTAAAATAAATGATTGGAGGTTGTTTTAGGTGAATAGAAATCATTAAAAGAAATATGGTCGTAAAAAGCGAAAAAAATTACAATATTTGTTAGTTAAGATTCTAACCTATTACAAGAATTTTATATTTAATAGATATTTTTTATCATTTAATAAATGTAATTATATAGAAAATCTAACATTTTAATAACAAAAGTTTTTATTCCTTTTGTTAATTGTTGATCTGTTTTTAAAGAATAAAAAGATTAAAGTAAAAATAGATATTTATTGTAAATTAAATTGAAATGTAATTAAATGTGTCGGAACATTTTAAATAGAGATATATAGATATGCCACTTTATATACATATATATATCGTCTTCTGTTCTTAGAGGTGATAGTGAAATTATATGATTATGAGTGTATATTATAAGAAGAGGACATATATCTTTTTAGAGAAAAGATAATATATCAGTTAAAAGCTTCTGTCTTAAAGTTTTGTAGATATATATATATATATATATAATTCATTAAAAAGAATTTTAAAAATATTGTTAAAGAATTAAGTTAATAAAAGAAATATTAATAAAATAAACATATTTCTCTTTAAATTTATCACTCCATACAAAGAAATATTGTGTATTTAAATAAGAAAAATATCGGAGTGCATTCATTATATTATTAAGAATAAAACCGGCTATAGGTATAAAGAAAAATATGTGAAAAACAATTTAAATATGTGACAAAATTCAGTTATATATTGTTTCCTCAAAACTTTTTTTTTCTATAAAAATTTAACAATAAGATCAATGGTTTATTTTTGTTAAATATATATTAATAGTCATAATAATAAAGGGAGGTAAAGAGAAATATATACATTTTAAAATGTGTTTTGAACAATTTATTAATTAGATGTTAAAGTAAAAATATATATTTAATTATCATTTAGTGATATAATGTTTAACTATTTCATAATAACTCAAATATTAAGTGTAATCCATTTAATTAATCATCAACTCAATGTTTATATTTCTTATATTTTAAAAATTTATGATGCATTGATGGATAACTTCTTCTATGAAAAATACATATACAAAAAATCTTTTATAAATATTGAGTCAAGTTATATTTTTGTTAAATCATATCAAAACTTACAAAAATATTTTCATAATATAAACATATTTTTATCATAATATATATATATATATGAAACAATATTTTTATAATGCTTAGAAAAATATTTTAACTGAAAAAAAANAAAAAAAATGATATCTTTTTATATGTATCAAGATTCTTAATACATATATATTCTCTCTCTTTGATTTAGTTATATCAAATCATAAATTACTTCCTTCCATTAACATCAAAAAACAGTATCTTTTTAAAACAATTATACAACCTTCTAACTAATATAAAAATAGATTACATATATTAAAGGTAATACAAATTCACATGATAATTAAGAAACCTGAAGGACACCTATAGTTCATGAAGATGTGTATTAACTTCTTTTCACACGTATATAAATTTTATATTTATTCTTTTCATAAAAAAGATTAGCTATCAAATTTATATAATAAGAAGGTAATTAGATATATATAAATTTTTACAGAAATATATAACATATCTATGAGTGCAAACATATTTAAAATGCACTTTGTATTATTTATTAAACTTTTTTGCAAATTTTAAAAAGTTGTATTATATACACCTTTACTACATGGAGGGGAAGAAAAATAATGAAAGAAAGTTTATTTTTATGACAATTGTTAATATATGTAATTAACTAAAATATATAAATGCTTTTCAACAAAATATTTGAAGCACAAACTTTTATAATAACAATAATATTTAACAACATTATTTATAAAGGAAGTCAAGTAGAATTCTTTAAAATTTATACCTCAAGTATTTTTCTTCTTTCCTCTCTTTCAATGAAATAAAGCAAAAGGTTAATTAATGGTCATTAAAAAGGATGATATAAGATAATAATATTAATATCAATAAAAATATTTTTAAAATAGTATATAGTATATAAAAATTTTCTATTCTTAGAAAAAAGTTTATATGGTTTTATTATTATTAATGTTGTAAAAACTAATTTTAAAATTATTCTCCTCTTGTGTATTGCGTGCCAATATAAAATTGATAAAGTTAAAAAGTCATCATCAAAAAATATTGTGTATTTGTAACAATATGTATATATATAACTTGTAAATATAAGAGATAAGAAAAACGTGTAACAACCTCTTTCACTATATATTACAACCTATTATTCATTTTTTGTAATCTTAAAACTTTATCGTTTTAAAATAATATAAATAAAATGAGAATATGTCTTTTCTTCAAGTTTATTAATTACCGAAATTGTTAATTTATCATACTTAATCATTAGAAGAGTTAACCTTAAAGATATGTAATTGAAGTATCAAAAATGTTTTCTGGTATGTAATAAGATTAATAAGATATATAATTTATTGATAAATAAAAGTGAAAAATTTTTATATAATAATGTTACAACTTATGTTTGAACTGTTTAAATTTTCATTAATCATTGAAAGGTGATATTAAAAATAAGTAGAATCATCAATAAAAATAATACAAAAATAGTATATTAAAGATTATTCTTTAAAACTATACTATCTTTCCAAAAATACACATATATTGTCAAATAAAACCCCTTTTTAAGAAGCTTTCTTATTTGAAAATCAGATGAAATTTAATTTTTTAACTTATAGTTATCGTTCTTTTAATGTTTATACTACAATAAATATATCTTGAGATGTTTATTCGTATAGAGAATAAATACTATCAACTACCATTTATTGCTTGAGAATAAAATGTATTAAAAAAGAATATTGAAATCGTAAATACTAAAATAATTACATTCAATAATGTGTTACTTTATATTCTTAAACTTCATTTAATAGTGTTCTTCAACAAATGAAAATTTTTATGAAATTACAATTGTTGCATAAACAAAGTTATTCCCAAAATAACTGTCCTTCCATTATGATACATATACTCACTTTTTTTTCTTGAAATGTATACTCTCTCATAAGATCTCTCACAACGATTGTTTCTTTAATTGGTTAGAGGCAAAATTATTGTCTCTCAATTTGCCTATAAAAACACTATTTTTAGATCAATCGCACCCTCTTATCATTTAAAAAAAAAATTGCTAAATATGGATGATATTGAGATAGTCGTACCTTCTGCCAGAGACAATGCAATATCATCAAAGGATGAAGGTATCTCGGCGACTTCTCTCTTTGAAGTGAACACTTTAGCTGATATAAAATGTAAATCATCATTTTTAATATCTTCATACTTTTTTTAGTTAAAAACGTCAAAAATGATATCAAGAAAGAATATGTGAAGTGGGATAACTATTCTAGGAATTTTGTTGTCTGTTCAGGAGGTAGTATTGTTGGATTGAAAATCGGTGACTCTGTAAATGAAGTATTTAAAAACAATTCACCAGGTAAAATTATTGTCATGATTCATTTCAAAAAACGATTATATTTTTAGGCTCTGATGATGACTTTAAATCAATTGCTGTACTTCCAACATCTCATATAATTGTTGGTATATCAAAAGGAAAAGCATACTTGTACAATGGTGAACACAATATATCCACTGAACTTCCCTTAGACTTGAAAATGTTTTCATCACCTGTACTTTATGTCCACTCTTTCAAAGACAATACCTACGTTATTGTAATAGATGGAGATTCAAAAAAGTCAGGGTGGATTTGCTTAAGTGGATCATTGGCTATGTTTGAGAAATCGACAGATCTTGAAGAGCTGGTAAACAAAAATNAACAAGGATATTTTTTGTGATCTTTGTCTTGATGGAATTTTTAAATTAAACAAGTTTAATATTGTTAGAAAACTCTTAGATATGGCTTTGGAAACTAAGTCAAAGGATCGTTATATTATTGAACAATTGGACGAAATCACTGAACAGTTTTCGACTGTTAGGATGGTGTTTACTACTGATGAATTTACTGAAAAGTGGCCATCTATAGTCAAAAAGAAATTGTCGATGTACTCCATCATGACATCATTCATTCAAAGTCAAGATTATGATAAAGCAGCTATTATTTGGGATCGTTATATTCTTAAGCGCGATTTTCGTGATCAAATATCAATGTCGAATGCTAAATCAGTGATTCAATTATTCTCTTTACACATTCTAATAAAAGAAGGGAGACAATCACTATTATGTTTTATGGAAGAGAGTTTCATGCCTTACACTTTGTCTATCCTTGGAAGTGATATAGGGTGCACCTATGCTGAAGCATTAATTCAAGTGTTGATTGACTTAGAAGATGAGGAGCCTGAAAAATATCCACACAATGCTTGTGAAATCTCATTATCTTTTGAGAGGATCTTTAAATGTATGGAAAGAAAAGTTATTACACCAGCTGAAAAGTGTAATCTTATTAATATTAGGACTGATATGAGATACGACTCATTTGAAAATATTGATGTTCTTGGGAAGCTTAACACTTTAAAGGTCAATTTAAAGAAGTTGTTATATTTGAAAGAAAAGTATTACCTTTCTTTTCAATATAATAGATTTATTAAAATGTCAAATGAAGATGTCGGAGTTCATATTGTAGAAAAGATGCTTTATCAGGAGAATGAATGTGACGCAATATATTGTGATGAGGAGCCTGAAAAATATCCACACAATGCTTGTGAAATCTCATTATCTTTTGAGAGGATCTTTAAATGTATGGAAAGAAAAGTTATTACACCAGCTGAAAAGTGTAATCTTATTAATATTAGGACTGATATGAGATACGACTCATTTGAAAATATTGATGTTCTTGGGAAGCTTAACACTTTAAAGGTCAATTTAAAGAAGTTGTTATATTTGAAAGAAAAGTATTACCTTTCTTTTCAATATAATAGATTTATTAAAATGTCAAATGAAGATGTTGGAGTTCATATTGTAGAAAAGATGCTTTATCAGGAGAATGAATGTGACGCAATATATTGTGATGTTTTCAGACCATATTGCGAAGAATTTGTATTAGACTTTAAAGAGCTTATCTGTAGTTTTGTTCAAAAATGGTCAACACAGTATGAAGTACTGTCGACGGATATTAAAACTCCATTTTCTATTGAAAAAGTTGCTGTTATGTGTAAACTCATTGATAAGATTGCTGATCCAAGTCTCCAAATATCTTCTTTAGAGCATATAGCTAGAGCAGTTCCTTTTAACTGGCCCAAAGAATTGACCACATCTGTACATAAAATTTTGATGGACAATTTAATAGCTAAGGATATCAAAAGTACTTTGGCAGATCGTTGTAAACTTGCTGAAATTTGTCATATCATCAACATTTATAAAAAAGTTCCAGACGACATTGAAAGGATTGTAGAAAGGAAATTTTTATTTGAATATCTTGTTCAGGGGATGTCTAATAATGATAGCAATGCTAGCGTTGAAACTTTAGCAGCCGACATTATGAAACTTTATCAATTAAGACACTCTTATTGTAAGATAAATGGACGCTTAGATATAACCTTTGAACATATCTACACACAATTATGGATCCCACATTTATTACAGTGGAGATATAGTGGTTTCACAAGAAAGGAACCTATGCAATGGTTATATAATCTCCCAAATATTGATGCACAAACTGCTGTTGCAAAATATTCTGTGGATTTTTTAATAAACCTTTTCAAGAGAGGAAACCAAGCATTTTCAACACCTGAAGGCGTTGAAGCTTATATGAAAACGTTATCTATTGTTAAAACTTTTATTTTGAACTATCTTTCCAAAGTTCCAGTTTATCAGAAAATTTTGGATAAAGTTTCAGCAATTGAAACACTTCACTCACGATTTGGTATTCTTAAATCTCCAAAGTTTTTCTTAGAATCCCCAGAAGATGCTTGTCTTTATATGGAAGATCTTATTGAAGAATATGGAGTTAACGATTGGGAAAATTTAATGAAAATTATTAAAGTAATGAAAATGGATCCAGTTTTATCTTATAGATACCTACTTACTGCTTGTGTTAGAGATGGTCACTTGAATCAAGCATCGTCAATTTTATTTATGCTATCTTTGGACAAAACTCTTCTCTCTTGTGAGATGATTTCAATGATCAGAGAAATAATGGACAGTATATTTCTAAAAATTAATGAATCTGTAATTAATGAAACTATTGATGTCAGTGGAGTTACCAATAACTTGATGTTATCAATGAAGATATTTATGGCTGAGGCTGATTGTAGTGATTTGGCTAATTATAAAGATATTCTTGCTTTTTCAAGATACCATAAACTCCTTGATATAGTTAAGGAGATGCTACAATGTACGGATGAGTCAGTATCACCAAACTATGCTGAGGAACCAATGGATACATCGGATATCGTACCTGAAAAAACCAACATTATTCGGTGGGAAATGCATCCTTTGGCTCATCTTCAAAAGTGTTCAAAGTTAAAGTATTATGTAACATTGGATAAAAAGTCAAAACCATTCACAAAACATAATCTTCCATTACCAATGAATGGAGAACATAACATTTCTTCTGTGTTTGCCATTGCTTCATCTCTTGTGGAAAAGCAAGAAATGGACCAATTAAAAGTAGCAGATTACATTGATGGATGGAGAAATCTTTTCAATAATTTGGTGATGGACAATCAGTATTTTGATATTTTAAATCTACTTGAAATTTTTGAGACATTGGAACTTTCTAAGAAGGTTGATATTGGTATCAATCAAATCCTCCATAATACTGCTGTTGGATTACTGGAAAAAATTATATTAATTCCGGATTGTGATTTGGAAACAGGATCTGCTATGCTATCTTCAATTCCTGAGAGTTATGTTCCATCCATTCTTCAAGAACTTCGTAATTGTGTAAAATCTAAAAGTAACCCAAGGGTTTACATCAATTTATGTGAATTGGTTGGAATTGTTTATCACAAGATACCACAAGTTGAAATGGTACAAATGTTGACAAAAAGATATGATGAATGTTTATGGAAGAGAAAACTATCCAAATTTGGGTTTAATTATACAAGTAATATGATGTGTGATGAAGTTATTTCATCTTTGATTAGATGTCACGTTCCACACGATATTTTACATGAATACTGTGTTTATAATAATTTTGATTTAAATGACTTTCGTCTCGCTTGTGCTCTCGAATCCGCTATTTATAGTTCAGAGCTTCTGGATTCAAACGATGTTGATAAACATATAGACCAATTGAATAAAACTTCGTCTTTGTTATCAATTCATACACCATCAGCTAAGGATGTGAACTTAATTATCCAAACTGTTGATAAGATGTCACCCTACAATCATGAGGGAATATTACAACTTATTGATAAAGCATTGCTTTGTGTAAAGTGTGGAGACGTTGCTTCTAGTATTAAAACTTCTTTGCATGATAAAAAACTTGTTGTCAATTTTGCATTGTCATATGGAAAACGTTGTGGTCAAGTATCTGCTTTGGAGTGTTCTTGGTTGGCATCATTTAGAGGGTCACGAGGAAATCCTTATTCTTCTTTACAATCAGCTAATTCATCCCAATCCAATAGTTCAATGAGAGAAATGTCAATGATTGAGTACGAGGATGTGGAGGAAAAGCGTGAAGCTGCTAGAAAATGTTTACCTCAATGTGCAATTCAAAAGTTGCCGTTCCATCTATTGTGCATCACTTCCGGAGAAGAGGTCGCTGAAATTGTCATGCCATTTGTATATAATGAAATTAACCTCCAAAATGTGGATAAATGGATTTCATTAATTCATAATACCCAATCTTTGCTTTGTTTAAGTCAAACTGAATGTATAATCAGTGCTATTAAGAAGCATATAAAAATGGTTGAAGATAACAATATTGTCGTTGATGGATCTGATAAGGAATGGATTGAACAGGCCATAAGAGAAGTTGACTTGTCTAGAGTTATGTCAATTATCAAATATGTAGCAAGGTTTGTCACTAATTTGAAAAATTTAAGAATTAAAATTGCTTATTTGACTATTCTCAAAGATTTCTCATCATCCGCTGCTGAAAATCTTCAAGATGGTAAAAAGGAAGAGTTACATAAATATGCAGTTGAGCTTGACAAAAGAATTACCAAGTATTCAGCTGAAAAGATTCTCTCTGAAAATGGTCTTCTTAACTCGGAATCGAAACACTTCCTTAGTGTCAATAACGTTCCTGAAATGATTCGATATATTTATGAAAATAATATAAATTGGAATGATCATCAGGACAGAACTACAAAAATGGAAGCCTGTAAAGTGATTGCAGAGCAAAATGGTGTTAGCGTAACATCAATTCATTCCTCTATAATAGATTCAATCCTAACTCAAACAATGATAGCACAAGTTGGTGATCCAGATGCAACTCTTGATGTTTCTGCAGAAGTTGTTGTAACTAACTCAGATACTGATAATCGACTTGAATGCGGGATCTTGGATGATGACGAAAATGTTAGCAAGATCGTACATATTTTAACTACTGGAGACTTTTCGCCTATGATTAAAAAGATGTTTGGAATTATAAATAAGGATATTAAACAATTACCAGGAGGTATTGCAACACTTATAAAAGTTTTGATTTGTATCTGTCGTCTCTATCCACGTAATGGAGAAAGTATGGAGTGCTTCAAAGTTCCTAAAAAGAATGTTCTTACTGTACTTAAAGGAGCATACTATTTTTATATGCTTCAAAATATTAACGTTAATTGTACGATGGCTGATCTACTTAGTGGAGAAAAGGTACTGGATATATTGAAGCAAATTCAAAATTCTCCTGTCCATAGCACTGAAAAGGACTTTGTTGTTGTGAATATTATCAGGGATTATCGGAAAAAATCAAGTGAGTACCAGAATTACATGAAAACATATGTTACACGTATGATTATGGGACGCAAGTTTTCATTGGTACGGACAATTCTTGATGATACTTCTGCCACTTTAACTTCTGAAGATATGGGAAATAATATACTCCAATTTGTTTTGAAAACAATTGGTGGTATATTACAACAAAATCCTGATAATTCTGAGATTGTTCGTGACATGCTTCATTTTCTGATCAAATATTCAGTTTCTTCTGGTTTTGCTAGACCACCACGTGAAATAGGATTCTTCACCAATGATCCCGAGGCTTCAAGAATAGCACAATGTGTATTAAATCCAACAGGAAATTAGTTGGTATTTTTTATATGTATTTTAATTGTATTTAAATTTGTATATAATAACGAAATAATTTTGTGTGAAAAATGACTAATCTTTAAAATAAATAATTTTATTAAAATATTTTCTAATTTTTTCTAATAATAATTATATTTATAAAAAAAATTAATTACGTATAACGCACTGTCTTAAATATGTTAGTTAAAGGTGAGTTATTTTAAAAAATAATTTTATATATATTTTTTCTTTATAATACAAATTATTTATTTCCAATAGTTTTCCAACCTATCCATTCTCCATACTCATTTCTTGCAGTATTGGAAGGTAATCTTGGATATTGCCAATGTCCACCCGAAGCATCTTGATGAACTGTATATTTTGACCATTCCGGGACGTAGTATCTAAAACAATTTAATCTACGAATTCCAATTATGCTTTCATCTTCGTAACGTTGTCTTCTTTGTATTGCATAATCAGGAAGGCAAAAGTCCCAACAATCACTACAACTTCCATCCCTTGTTTGAACTGTATGTCTTAATTCTATCCATTTTGCATTTTTACAATCATTTATTTCTGATGTAAATTTAGATTGTGCAACCGTTGAATCAATTGGATGTGCTTCATATTGCCAATATTCTTGCCAACCAAATTGTGTATACTCTTCTGACTTTGTTTGATGTAATGCATCCATTAAAAGATCCATATTAGGTAAAGCATTTCTATCTAATTTCATAAGAAAGCATGTTGTATGAAGTCCAAAATCATTCGTCAATGCATGATCAGCATATGCAACGTATCCCGTGGCAAAATCTATTGCTGTAAAACTATTTGATTTTAATGGCATATTCCCTACTAATTCAAAATGAGCTTGATTTGGTGAATAATAATGAGCATACAAATGAGAGGGAGCTCGTAAACTTTGTGCATTTGGATTTCTTTTAAGACATTCTTCACATGCAGGTGGAAATAGGAGAAGATCTCTGGTGGCGTTTGGATAGAATAAAGCAGAAAGCACATAGAAAAGCATTATTAATCCAAGGATAATAAAAAGAAATATAAGGCAAATATTGAAAATAAATTTTGGAGTCCATTCTTCATTTTTTATGGCATTATAAAGATTATAAAAGCAACCTTTTGATTTATCAATAAATGATTTATTACTATTCTTAGTGAGATTCTTGGACCATTTAACAGAGTTTGATGTATTATTAGATATTAATGATGTTTGAGATTTTGGTGCATATATAGAATTTGTTGTATCAAATTGTTGTGATTCTTGCATCCTTTTATAGGAATCTTTTCGAGAAAATGAACTAAATAATTAAATAATTTATTTCAATTTTTAGTTTAACTTACCTATCATCTTTACTTATATTATTTTCTCCATATTGCCAAGAATTTCTTTCAGGTTTTAAAATACTCTGTAAAGGTGGAACATTTTGAGCGCCCAAAGTCATCATACTGTTACATTTATTAATATATGACAAATCTTGTGAAATATTATTAAATTTGTTTGATATATTGGATGATCCAAATCCTGATATATTACTAAATCCTACTTGACTTCTTTCATGAGGAGCAGAAAATGTACTTCTTGTTTCTGTTTTTTCAAGGTAATTTTCCTCTTTTTTGGTTGTTATTACTGGAATTGAATGTTTTGTTGGTTTTAAAATAACAGGATGAATTTTAATATCACTACTATCTGTTAATCCATGATGAGTTACAATTCTTGCACCTCCTTCACTTGTATGAACTTCATTTATATCATAACCAAAGTTTTGTATTCCAGATGTACTATTTAATGAACGGTCTTTGTCATATGAGATATTTTGTAATTGAGGATCTCTAAATGATATGGATGTATTTGCCATAAAAGAAGGGTCTTGAGAGAAATCACGTTCTTCAGTGAAATGATATCTAAAAAGTAATAAATAATATATATATATATATATGTCAATATAAATTTTATAATAAATCAACTTTAAAATTTAATATCTATTCAAAAAAGTATTATTATTGTATAATTAAAATTCACCCATTTATTCATTTAATATAACATTATAATAATGAAGGTATTGTACAACAATCATTATTAATCATAAGTAATTATTTTTCTATACAAAAAATTCGGACATTATAATATGTATGTATTTTCATAAGTTAATAGTTTATTTTATAAAGTTTTATGGAGTATTTTTAATCCCTACCTTGAATCAATATCAGCAATTGCACTCGTATTACCATTATGTAAAACATCATTAGTGACAATAAATCCTGGTGTCGTAAAAGTTTCTGAAGTACTTCTTTCTTCTGTATATGGTCTATAATTTATTGCTTCTAAAAATAAATACATTAAAATTATTAGTAAAATAATTATAAATAAATAAAATTTTAAATAAAGTAATAAATATTTTAATAACTTTTACAATTTACCTTCATCAGATATAGGCCTTCGAGATTCTGTTATATGTGTTTCGATAATTTCTATTTGTTCCATTTTTTGAAATATTTTTTTAAATCAGTTATTAATACTATTTTTAACTGATTTATAAATACTAAAAAGTATAGATTATATTTCTGTACAATAAAAAAAATGAATATATAAAAAATATAAAAAGATTATATAAAGTAATGCCCTCGTTAATCTTAAATAAAGAGTATAATCAATTATTTATAAAATTTTAAAACTGTTTATACAGGACAATAATTTTCCCATTCTACCTCATCTTCTAATTTTAAATACCTTGGTGGTAAATATAAATATTTTAGTAAAATGACCTTGAAGATATTGAAAACCTTTAAAATTGTTTTAAGATTTGAAAAGAGCAATATAAAAATGTTAAATCAAGCTATAAGAAATATATGAGTTAATCGTTTTATTAATTATAATTATTTTTAATGTTACCTTATAAGGAATAGTAATGAATAGGTAAAATATCAAAATAGATGTAAATTGTTGAAAACTACGATGTTAATAGATAGCAATCTCATGATATAAATCTTTTGTAAAGGAATAAATAGAAAAATTAAATAAAGTTAATGATAAATGCGAAAATGACAAAAATACCAAAACTAGTTAACATGCATTAAATTTACCATAAGAAATAAGGAAAACAATGTATTTTTAAAGATTAAACAACAAAAGTGTTATAATTAATAAATAATTTTTATGAAAAAAATATTTAGATAATACAAATTATAAAGTTTGCATAAGAAAAGATTTGAAAAATAGTCTTGAAAAAGGGTATAAAATTAATAGTATCATAGTTAAAGAAATATATTAACCATGAAAATTTTTTTATGATTATACGACTATTTTTTTAACATTGAAATTATACCTTCATGTTGATTAGGTATACATTATGTTATAACATAAATATTACTTTCAAATATTTAATCTATCTTATGATAGAATTTAAATTCATTGAACCAATAAACCTATTTAAATTTAAAATCCATACACCATACCATCATGAACATCTACTTTTATTAAAAAGAATAATCAACTTTATTATAACAAGTATATAAAATAAATACATATATTTTGCCATGATATTGTTATACCATTTTTATGTTGCTTAAGTATAACTATAATTAACACTTGATGTACTTTTCCGTACGTATATTTCTAAAGAATAAGAATATAATTGAGGAAATACTTTACTATTAAGAATATAAAAGTATAATTAGAAAAATGTTAACTATAATGGATACAATAATAGTTTTTCATATTTAGGAAAATATTAAAATTTAAACAAACAAGTTTTTTTTCTGTTAATTTTAATAAATAAAATATTTTATTTTAGTAAAATTTAGTTAAAAAAAAAGAAATATATAATATATTTATCATTCTCATTCAACTGATTTATTAAACATTTATTATATATCCATTTGTTTTGAATAATAAAAATTAAATCTATCTACTTGTATAATAGGTATAATAAATTTGAACTTATAGGAAGGTTAGAATATTTCAATATCACAACAATATATATTTGAACGTGCCTACAAATATCTACAACAGATGACCTAAATAATGTAGTATTTCATTCATACTTATGAATTATTAGGTGTCTGTGTAATATATCTTTAACTATTAAAATAACCTGTAGGAATGAGATCAAAATCATAGCTGGAGATTTTATAATGTCTATTGAGGCATGCCTTTTAATTCCATATTATTGGTAACAATGAGTTAAGAAATATTTATCATTGTTGTATTATATAAGATATAAATAATTATTCATGAAAAGAGAATATAAAATTAAAAATACTAGATATGAAGTATTATATATAGTATATTATCTTTAAAAATTAAATCTATCAAAGTACATAAATATTTATTTTAAATAACTAAAACACGAGTGATAACTTTTTAATATAGAAATAAGGATACAATTAATATTTATAAATCAAAAAATGTTTTTTGGATAATAATTATTCTTCGAATGTCACTCCAACAAATGTCATTACTGTACGGCGTCTTTATCCCCAATACAATCATTTTCAAACCTTCAATTTTTGTTTCAATATGATTGGCATAGAAATGTCTTTGATATACATGACAGAAATATTAAACAATACCGTTACGATTCATAATTTGAAGGACGAAGAATTAAATTGCCTGAATAATTGAAATTTTCCAAACTTCAAAAGACTTTCCTTCTCAAAAAAATACATTTATAATCAAACATTTATATACAAATTGTTAAATATTTTATGTAATTTTGAAAACAATCTCAGAGTTAGGAATGTAACCGCTTTTATATTGAGTCATCTTTTTTAACGTATATAAATGATATATAATATTTTTATTTTATAACTTTCCTTGTCATGAATTGTCCAACTAACATAGTTATAAATAATAATAATTCTAACGGTACTAATGATCAAAAAACACCATACCCACATAAAAAATTGTTATTTACAACAAAGCCAGAGTCAACTGTTGTAGTTATTTGTATTTTGGGTTTCTTATTTCAATCTGGTGTATATTATGTACGTTTCATCCTTTTATATTTAAAATTATTACTATTATAGTGCTTTTATAACATTGAAGAAAATGGAATTAAAATAGCAGCAGTCTGTTCATTATTAACATGGTTGGTATCTGTACCTTTTATTATTGGATATCATGAAAAGTTTCCAAATTACAAATACACAAATTTAGCTTACATAGTTTTACAGGTACTCTTTCCAAATGATGACATTATAATAACATTCTTTTAGACACTCTTAATCTCCGTAGTAACTATTCGTTTGTGCCAATATACGTGTTATGTAACAGTTCATAAAACTTTCAATTTGGCTGTTAAGGATCCATTAAAAAATATGAAACCTGAATATCTATTAAAAGGAACACCAAGATATGTTCCCTTGTATATGTATAGTTTTATTGCAGCAAGTTGTGCTACCTTATGGTTATACATTATAAGAACAGCCTACAATTTGTATAGAAGACAAAATCTTGCTACTATAAATCCTCCAAACAAGAAATAATGTACAAACATCATTTAAATATTGTATAGACATATAAAAATATAGTTTATAAATAAAGTAAAAATATTTAAAAAATTTCTTTATTTTTACCATTCCATATACATTGAAAACAACATTTTTATCATTTTCCAATACTTCATAACATAATGAACAAAAAATGGCCATATAAATAAGATACAAAGTAACTTCCATGACATTGGTTGTTTATCAACCTTATTCTTTTTTTCATTATCCATTAACATCTTCTTCATTATATTATTTTGATCAATCAATGTATTTGTTAATTTTATTAAATCTTTACTAAGGTGAAATGACTTCTCTTCTATAGTGGTAAATATACGTGAAAATGTTTTAATAAAGAAAACATTAATTTCTTCCTTATGTTGTATTGTATTTATATCATTGATTAACTTTATATCAACATCTTGTGAAATAGCGACATCTTCTAAAGCATCAATATAATCTCCATCATTACTTTTTACTTCATCTTCTAATTTATCAATATCATTTATAATTTTATTATTACTTTCATTTAATAATGGATTCTTTAAGGAACGTCCTAATGTTTTAAAAGCTGGTTCAAGAACTCCTTCCAAATTGTATGATTTTTCTAAATTAAGAAAATAATCAACACCAAATATTGTAACCGTTTCGTCAATTTGTTTGTTAAATATTGATAAATATTTCTTCATAGCTGCTTCCTTATTCATATCACCAAGTTTATTCCATGCATCCCATTTATAACGTTCTATTACATTCCAAAATCCAGGCTGTGCTTGATTACATGGACCGATTGTAGCTTGTTTGAAAAGTGAATAAAACATTAATTTGGTATCATTTGATGTTGATACTGGACCTAAAAAAATATTATTTTTACTTAATTCTTCTAATTATTACCTTCTTTTGGGAGGTTTTGAATTACTTTAACAGCAGCAAAAAATTGTTCATCTAATGATGATTCAATTTTATCCTCTTCTATAGACATTATAAATATATATAAATTAATTAACTGAAAATAAAAAAATATTTATAGGTATCATTAGAAAGAGAAAAAGACATTTGATCAATGACATCTAATAGGAAAATTTTATTGAATAAAAGTAATGAAGTTATCAACTACGTAAATAGGAAGGTAACATGATAATAATATAAAATGTAGTCAAACTACAATACACTTTTATACAAACAAATTATTAACAAAATAATTAAATATATATATAAATATGTATTTATTAAAATCGAACTCTTTCTGCATTACTTCCTGAAACTTTTATAATAGCATCTTGTATTTCGTTTTTCTCTTCTTAAATCATAAAAACAATTATAAATAATATAAAATTTAAACTTACTTATTGTTGTGGCTTTTTTAAGTGAATCATAAAGTTGATTTAAACTAATCTTAACTAAATGTTTATCAATTGATCTCATAGATGCAGTCTCTAGCAATAATCGTAGTATACATGATGCTTTACCTACTTTAGTTATAAATGGAATGCAACCTTTTAAATAGTTGGATGATTCAATTCCAACTTTTAGGACAACCAATCCTTTCCCAAGTTCTGAGACAGATAAAGCAAAAGATGAATTCATTGTACCTAATCCAAAATCTCCATATAATTGTAAAACTTGATCCTTTATAGCATTAATAATATCATATTGAGTAATTTTTTCATAAGTTGTCTCAAAACATGCTTCAATTAAAAAA
The DNA here is from genome assembly GCA_000941615.1 of Parastrongyloides trichosuri. Lineage (NCBI taxonomy): Eukaryota > Metazoa > Nematoda > Chromadorea > Rhabditida > Strongyloididae > Parastrongyloides > Parastrongyloides trichosuri. The sequence continues at coordinate 592,188 of LM523162.1, forward strand.
TATCTATTAAATTTATATTAATAAACATTCATTACAAACATACCTATGTTTTAGTTTAACCATTTTTGATAAATTTTATTGTAATTAATTTAAAGATTAATATATTTTGAAAAGAAAATACAACTTTTAACATTATTAAAATTTGGAATAATGTTTATTTTATTAATGTCTAAACATCTCTATCAAAAACTTTATATTGGTTTTTTTTGAGAATAAATTTTCCCCTATTATATACAATTATGAATTCTCAACATATTCAAGAATGGCTTACTGACATTGCGAATAATTATAAAAATATTGAAGATCCATCCGTCAGTATTATGGAATATACAAATTTTTTAAGCCAATTAACTCCAAATACACAAACAATGATTCAATATTTGACAAATCATTACAATGAAGTTCACTTAATACAACCTATTATTGCTCAAATATTGATGTTATATTATAAAAAAGGTATAATTTTAATTCTTAAATATCGGTAATAATTTATTTTAGGAGCTTTCCGATATTTTACATTACAATTGATACCTTCTTTCCTAATCATATATTTTACAGCTATCTCTAAGAGACAGAAAAATAAAACAATCATTTTTGAAAACTTTTTTCTAGCTATATATAATGAAGAAATTTTAGCAAATGGTCCAGGTTCAAATGATATGGAGAAAAAAGTTGAAGAGGTCAGAATCCCTTCAATAATGATTCCTTCTATTTATCATGATCCTAAAAAATTAGGAATCTCTTCCTCAGAAATGTCTTCCTTATCATATGAAAATGAAACGGAATGTTTATATTCTGTTAAAATTGGGCCATATCATGCTATTGAAAAATTTAATGCCGAAAATAAGTATATTGTCATAAATAGATTAATACGTGGAATTAATTCAAATTTATCAAGGTTCTCTCCAGATATTATTGGAAGATCTATATGTATATTAGCAATATTAGTCACACAAAGTGGTTTTAAATTTCCTGAAAGCAAAATATGTAATAAATTATTAGGTAGGCCCTCGAATGCTGAGATAACAGAAGATTATTCTAAACGTAATCGTATTTCAATAAATACAATATTTATTAGAGAATTAATAAGTGGAGTATATTTTTCCATTTATAACTATAATGCTGATTTTGCATTAAATGCATTGGAATCTATTCATTATAGAGCACAATATGACATGTTGGCTGAAATTCTTGTTATTACACAAGCAATTATGCAATAAACAACTAGATTTGTTTTAGTATTAACAATGTATGTATAATAACAAAAATAAAATAATTATAATTTTTGACAACTTCCTTCGAAGCCTTGTAATTCAAGAATACTCTTTTGTTTCTTTTCTAATTCTTCTACCTTTTTTATCAATTCCATCCTCTTTTTTTCTTTTTCAATTTCTCTATATTTTTCCTTATTCATTTCATACTTTTCTTGAGCTTTTCTTCTAGCCTCAGCAATTTTATCAGAATATTTATCTTTAATTAGATCATCAAATTTCTTTCTTTTTTCATATTCTATATTCTTCCAATATTCAAATAATGGAGCCTCAATATACTTCTTATAAACATAAGACAAAATAATTGTCATAAAAATTAAATACCAACCGTACATTTTTAAAATATTCCATACTAAAAGATAAAAAATGATTTTGATCAGGTTAAGTAACTTACGTAAATAAAAATAATTTAAAATATAATCTAACATAATTAAACTAACAGAAAATAACAAACGTGATAAACTTAAGATTAATGTTTGTTAAATTATTCTGTTCATATTAAAACAACGTATCACTTTATTTAATCTTAGCACGATGTTCTGATTAAAATTTGGTACTACTATACCATCATAAGATACAATTGATAGTAAACGAAAGTTAACAACCATAATTTTTTTTTTCATTTATATAATATTTTATGGGTAACAAAGTATCGAGCATGGATAATAATTGTAAAATTGATAATTTTAAAAAGACTAGAAATATTAACTGGGATGAGTTTAAGAGAATGATTGAGGATATTAATGATAAGTAAGTTGTTTATTTTCTTAATAATGTTGTTATTTATTAAATAGGTGTCAATTTATTGTAGATTCCAATGATAATTATTTACTCTTTTACATTCAAAAGGGAAGCCGTGGTTGTATTTTTTGGAAATTAACATCCAAAATTCTTCTTCTAAAAATTAACGTAAAGACTTCGAGACCGGTATCGCATCGAATATTATCAGTACGTGAGTTTGTTAGGATTTATAATAGCATTATGTTTACTGTTGACACATCAATAAATTCAATGCAAAATAAATCATTTACCTCGAGTTACCTAAAAAATTCCTTGTTTGGACCTAGTTGTGGTAGTGAAACTACAAATGAAGATGGGGAATGTTTGATATGTCTTGATAGAAATCCAAATACAGTGTTACCTTGTTCTCATGCCTTTTGTGAAATATGTATTGATCGCATAAAAGAATGTAATAAAAATTTTTGTCCATTATGTAGAGAAGAAATTAAAAAAGATGGTAATGAAGATTTGTGGAGTATTCCTGATTTACCTGAGTACTCTGAAATTCAGAATTACATGTTATCAATAGTTAATGATACTAATAAAGATGATTAATTCTTTTAATATTATTTATTTAATAAATCATATGTGAAAAAGTAATATAGAAATCAAAAACATATAAAAATTATTTGTATGTTTGGTTGAATAATTTATATGAATCTTATCATTAAGTTGGTGAACAATTAATGGTTCTTTAACAATTTCTGGTTTAATTACTTCTGGAGGATCATACAAAGTGACAATTTGTACATTATGGCAGCATATAGTCATATCAATTATTGTTTTTAATGGAATTGTAGGAAGTTTATAATCTAATTCCATACATGAGTTTATGTTCTAAAATTTCTTTGTAATAAAAAGGAATACTACTTACTTTGCATTTATTTAATGCAGCACTAATAAGATCATCATCAATCCCTAAGACTGTTGTTATGTATTGTAAATAACTTGGACATCCATAGAACTTTCCTTCAAAAATATTATAATTCGAAACTTGTATACGACCAGAAGCATATAAACAATACGATTCGAGACAATTTATTGTACTAAAATTTGTTTTACTAACTTTATAATCACATTTATTTGGTTTGTAATAAAAATCTTGATAAAATTCACAAATATTTGTTCCTTTTGATAAGAAAATGAGATAAAATAAAAAAATTGTTATAAGAAATAATTTCATTTTAAAATATATATAAAATGTAAAAATATATAATATAATATTTTGTGTTTATCAACTTATTTTTAATATAAAAGTCATATATAAGAATTATGTATTACATATAAATAAAAATATTACTCATCATTTAAGTAGGATTTTTATCTCTTGAAATCTAAAGGAATGGTATAATTCTATCTATAAGTAATTGAATCATTGATAAATCCTTATATACTTTAAAAATATTATGATCTTAAAAAATATTCTTTTCTTATTCAGAATGAAATAATGGTTTTGAACGGTATTTTGATTTTGCTTTTAATATTTTTGATTCATTTGTAGGTTCTTTCATTTTTTTATATACAACTTTGGCAAGAGTTAAAATATTTCCTATACTTATTGTAAAAAATACAAAACTAGATGCAATAATTTGCCATTCACCGTTGCATCTATCTTGATTGTAAAGTGAAAATAATTCATATGAGATTAATAGTTGTAAAATATATCCAACAAGTAAAAAAGGTATAAGAAATTGTAAACCTTTAAACATCCATGATACAAATCCTTCTACAGTTATATCCATACAATGACGTTGTCCAAGAGCATGGAGTCTTCTTAAACAACCACTTTGATAAGAATATTGCATAATCTAAAAAATAAATATAAATTATAAAATTCTTTAACTAACCTGAACAGATGCAACATATAAAACTAATACTAGTAGATATATTCTTGTATCTCTATAACATTCTGAGTTTTCCCAAGTCAATGTAACTCCACAAAGAACACAAGAAACATAATGATGAAGTAACCACCATCCTTTAATGTGTGATCCATTAACACGCAATATAGCCTCTCGGATTGTTAATGTACAATAATACCAGACAAGTAAAAAATTCAATAATGCATCAATTGCTCTAAATGGGAATATCAATGCAATTATAACCATTACTATAACTATATAGGATAGATTAATTTTAAATTCTTCATATTGACGCTTATAATCATATCTTTCATCACCAGTTAATAGTTTTAATTTTAGATTACTTCCCAAAATTAAATTCAAATACCATCCATTTCCCTCAGCAGGAAGTTCATTTTCCATTATTCTTAACTTAGATGTAATTTCAGGTAACTTTTCATTCACTTCAGTCATTTTTTCAGAGTCAACCTCAGATAATTTACTTAGATCTGAGGACTTTAAATTTTTCTTTAATATATTAACTTCTTTAATCTTTTTAGAAATACTTTTTGTTAGTTTCAAACATTCATCCTGTTCCTTTTTTAATTCACGTAAAGTATTTATATATTTATGGTGTTTTATTTCAACATCTGCATGTTCCTTCGTTATAAAATTCCAATTCTCAAATATTTCATCAACTTGTTTGTTCATATCTTGAAATAAACTTTAGATACATGTAAATAAAAAAAAAATAAACATTGGATTTTAACCATATTTAAAAGATGCAAAAAAAAATAATAACTTTTTAATCGATAAGACATTGATAAATGTGAAAAGATATAATGTTAATACTATATTAAAAAAAAATTAAAGCAAAAGATAAAAGAGACCAAAAGGGTATCAGAAACAAAATTAATAACAATGTTATTTTATTAAATCGCTGTTTCACGATCTGTGAAAGGGCATGATGATGAAGTTATATAAGCTGATGATGATTTTTCTAATCTATTATCTATATCATCCTCAAATCTATCATTACTTAACCTATTATGTTTATTAGAAAACCATTCAGAGGATTCATCAGTCTTAATTCTTTCACATTTTTGTATTAGAAGTCCTCTTGCTTCAGGAATTTGAAGAGGATAATATTCTGAACGATGAATTGCTAAAGCTGGACCCCAATCATTTTCTGGACATAAAACATCACGCCATCTTTTAGTAAGATTACCTTTCATGAAACAAAATTGAACCATTCCAGTCAAAATTATAAAAAGAATTGGCACTAATGATAAACCCCAACCAACAAGATTTGCCCAATAAGGATATCTATAATCTTCATAGTACATTGGTTTAAATTCAATCCACGTAAAAGTTAAAATAATCATAAATACAAATGGAGTTAAAAATTTCCATATTATCTTCCAAACAAGATATACTGGAGGATAATACCTAACCATCCATCTAATGTTATCTAAAACATTATCAATACCATAAATCCATGATAAAGCCATAACTTCAAAAAAGGCAATAATTATTAAAGGCCACTGGCAAATGTAGTATTCAAATAATAATATCCAATATAATCCACACGATGAACATAATGGTAAACCTAAGAAATAAAATAAAACTGTAACAAATGTCAAAACATGTCGATGATTTTTTCGTAGTCTTTCAGGAAATTGATCACATATTGAAGAAGTAATTGTTTCTACAACAAACATTTGGCTTGAAATTAAAATTAAAAAAACAAGTAAAAAGAAAATAGCAGCATATAAAGGTGCAATTGGAAGTCTTGAAAGAGTTTCAGCAAAAAAAACAAAAATTAATTGTAATCCTGTTTTCCATTGAAAATTATCTATATTAATATTCATTTCATAGCACATAAATCCAATTGCAGAAAACGTCAATGCAGCAGTCATCAAGGACGTTACATGATCAATTATTCCCAGTATCCAAACATCTTTAAAAACATTATTATGGAATTTATTATAAGAAGAAAGAGTTATCAATCCACCAGAACATGATGATAAAGAATAAAATACTTGTACAGCTGCTTGCCCCCAAACCATAGGATTCTTCATAACTGTCCAATCAGGTTTAAAAAAATGTTTTAATCCAACAAAACTTCCTGGTAGTGTAAGAAAACGAACAAAGAGAACAAAAAGTAAAATGTATGGCAATATTACAATAATATATACGGTCTAAAAATTAAATTATATGATAAAATGAAAAACATACTTTTCCCGCCGATTTTATATCTTTAAAAAGAAATAAAAAAACAATTAACCAGGATATAAGTAAACATATTGCTAACTGCCAATTGATAATCCCAACATCATCAATACCATCTGAAATCATCAATACTTGATTATGAAAGTATTCTAAAGCTGGCATTGTTTGTGTTGTTGTCCATAGATTGTTTGATTGATTTCCATATGTATTGATATCAACAAGTGAATTAGAACATGTTCCATTTAAGAGTACAGTTCCATTCATTTCAGTACATGTGGTAAGGAAATCTCTATTCCATACGCTACAACTTTTTGAATTCCAACCATTAACACAGGTTGCCCAGGGTAGTTGAAATTTTAATGAATTAAATAAATAATAGATTGACCAAGACGCAATTACATTATAATATATTCCAAAAAAGAATGAAATAAATAACATTGACAACCCAATTCCTTTAAATAATGGAACCACCTTCCAAATTGATAAGGCACCTAATGATATAAATTGACCCATCGCTAATTCAATAAAAACAACAGGCAATGCAGCCAAAAAAAACATAATAAAATATATTATCATAAAGGAAACACCACCATATTTTGAAACAAGATAAGGGAACCGATATAAATTTCCGATACCAAATATGTAACCTGTCACAGAAAGCAAATATTCAACCTTAGATGACCAATTTCCACGAATTTTGTTTTCATCTCCACTCCCGGAAATATCTTCAAAAGGATATTCTATATCACCCTCTGCTACATATTCACTATCATCCTAAACTATTGTTTAAAAAATAAATCAACTCTTACCTTATTTATGAATGGAGGAAAAATACGTCCATCCACCATTATATCCTCTAATGATACGAGAGTTAACTTTATAACAAATGTATTACTTTTCTATCTAACATTTATCTCATTAAATCTAAAACCTAAATTATTAACAGCTTTTATTTTCTCCCCAGCTCATTATGCTAATAATTTTGCACGAGCCTTTATCAAAGATATATAATAGTATCAATCTAACAGTTGACTTTTCTCTATATAAAATATAAATATCTCTGTAAATGTTTTTAAAACTAAAAATATATCAAAAGGTTAATTAAATAAAACTAGAATATAATTTGTAAAGTAGGCAAAAATTTCTCTAACAATAAAAAAAAAACACATGCTAGGAAGATTTAATAACCTATCACATGTGCAAAGTTGTTTATTTTACAATTTTCTTTAATTTATCATAAAATATTTTTCATCATAATTTGTCAAAATAAGTTTGGTTCAATAGAAAGAAAAAAGATTAATAATCAAAATCATCATTTAACTATTTTTTAATTTTTTTATGTTAAAATAAAAACTACCTGCGGAGTGATGAAAACAATTTTCCTAACAAGATTGTTTGGTATGATGAATATGATGGAGTTAATCCTGAATGGAAGAAATTTCTTAATGCTTGTGTATTATTATAAAATATATGTTCTGAAATTTTTTTGATTAATTATTAAAGAAAAAAAATGAGTCAAAATAATTCTATTTGTATAAGAGATGTTTTCATTAAGTATCGTGACCTTATACTTAATGAAGATGGAAAGTTTTCTGATAAACAAGTAAGTTTTCATTACATGTTAATAAATTTTTACGATGATAGGAAATACTTAAAAAAAGCATTGAAGAGATGACACAATTAAGGACAGATATCGATTCAATGAATTTAATTTCATTAAATGAAGGACTTGATGAAATTGCAGCTAATGATCTCGAGATGTTCCTTCTTCCATACCTTTTAGCAACAGCATACTATAATATCAAGGAGACAGATCCTGAAAAAAGGATGAAAGTTTTATTTGAAACAAAGGTAAGATTTCTTTTTCTATCATATTTTTACATAAAAATTTTTTAGTTAAACATGCAAAATTACTTGGAACAACTTCATTTATTTTCAATTATAAATTTTGTCTTGCCATGGCTTAAAGAGGTGGATGAGATATCAGGACAATCATCAATTAATTGTAACGAAAAATTAACACCAGGAGAAAAACGTGAAAGAATTATCAAAAGACATAATATGTATAATAGACTTGAAGAAAAGCTTAAAGAGTATGAAAGGGAAATGATAACGAATGGTAGCTCAGATGATCAAGCACAGAGGAAGTATGTTATAGAGAAATTAAGAATGTATTCTATAAAAGCAATGACAGATTTAGAGAAAATTGATGACGAAGTAGAAATATTAAAGCATATAATAAAGGTTAAGAAAGGTGAAGTGGAAGAAGAGAAGTATAGGCCTGCACAAAAATTAAAACCTTATCGTATTGTTAGAGATGAATTGCAAAAGAAAGTTCTTGGTTTGGGATATCAAAGCATACCGACCTTAACAGTTGATCAATGGTATAAAGAAATGGATAAAAAAGGGCATTTCAATGTACAGCATGTTACTGGAAACGAATCAAAGAAGGATGAGAGTGATGAGGAATTGAATGAAGAAGAAGAAGAGGAGAAACGTCAAAAACAAATTTCTTGGGATGAATATACTGATTGTCATAGATCTGGATGGGGAAATACATACAATAGAGGATGATTTTTTTTTAATAAAATTTTACTTTATTTTTTTTTTGAATATTAATTGATTAATTTCATTATTATATTTAGTTTATCTTTTGTTTAGTCTAATTATTCTTTAAGAAAAATGGCTTTTACTCAATGCAGAGATAAAAAAGTTGATTGGAGTGATGAAGAAGAGGAATGTGATATGGAATTTGATATGACATCGAAGGATAGAGTAATTAATGGTGGAACCATATGGTCTGATGTAATTACAGGACAAATTTTAGAAGAAACGGCGGGTGCAACTTCAATAATTGGAGATAAAGGTTTCGAAAGAGATGTTGAGAGTTATTCAATACCACAAAATGTTAAATTATCTATAGCAGAAAAGAAGGTTCGTACATAGTATTAAATAATATAATTTTAATTTAGGAAACATTGATTTTTGATAAAAAAAAGTTTTGTTCAGGGTTGTTTAACAATGTTGAAGATAGTAATAATGATACAGAATTTGGAGTTGATGGTGAAGGAACGAAAACTTTAAATATAAGAAATATTAAAGTTTCTGGAAATAAAAATAAAAATAATACTAAGAAGCCATATTCTAAAAATTTTGATAATCAAAAAAAGAAATCTCATGAAAAAAATAAAGGTAAACAAGAAAGATATGCTGATAAAACTATTCTGTATAAACTTCCCGAATCTGCTACTGATGAAGAACTTGTAAACGCGTTGGCTGAAGGTCTTTCCGAGAGATGTGTTGAATTGGTGGAACGAGCTGTTTCTATTTTGGGGCAAAATCGTTGTAGAGAAATTTTTGAAATGGTAAGAAATACGGAATTAAATGGTGGAATGAAAACAAATAATGAAAAAAGAAGAAGATCTCCTGGAGGAATATTTATTTACCATATAAAAAATCACCCAGAAATAACAAAAGAAGAAAAAGTATGTTTTTTATTTTAATTTTTATTATTTATTATTTTTAGAAATATGTTATTAATCCACCTAAAAAAGCTGCAAATGTTGAAGGATCTAACGTATAACTCTTGTTCTTATTTTTAATCAAATTTGAGAGAACATAATTGATTTTCAACCTAAAAACAATATTTTTATCATTAAAATAATTCTAATCTACAAATTTTGTTATATTTTAAATCCTTATACTCTTTTGTTATGTATAAAAATTTTATATTTTTAACTTAATTTTTATTCAGTGACATACATTAAGGCATTGTATTTTTATTTGAAACCAAATTGAAAGGATAAATGTATCAGAACTTTGTAAAAATTATATGAAAAAAATCCAACAATGTTTTGTGTTTTAGTTTTTGAATATATATAATGTGATCATTTAAATATTAATAATACATTTATAAATTAATACAATTTGATCTTTTCAAAAAGTTTATATATATTTTTTATTTTACATGTTATTTTCAATAAATACAAAGTTTTCATATCATTAAATATTTTTTGTTAATTTATTTTTTACAAAGAAGGAAGTATTTTCAAATAAATTGTTATAATGATGGATTGTATTTATTTCATTTACAATATCAATGATTAAAAATGTCGGTGCCTAACATTTTTATTGTATACTTAAACTATTCAGATAAATATATAGTTTTATAATGTTGAAGTTGTATTAACTATTTGATATGTTTAATAAAGATAAAAATTAAATTAGAAAGGGATTATCACAGTTGAATGTTAAAATCATTAAGGAAAGTTAGAATGTTTTAACTATTTAATTACAAGATCAAATTACATAAAATTTTACATGCTTTTTATGGTTAATGTTATAATTTCTTAATAATGTATTTAAAAAAATAATAGGTTGGAAATTACAAGTATATCGAGGAGTTGTAAATTTATAAAATTAATAAGTTAATTTATTGTGGCATGTTAAAAATTTAATTTTTACAACTAAAAATACATAAAATTAAAAATTAAGTTTTTAAATGAAAATAAAATGTTATAAACATAACCCTATAAATATATATTTATTTATTTTCAATCATAACAATAAATTTTAAACTTTCATTATCAAAAAAAACCATATTATTTAGGGCATCATTTATAATATCATAAATAATATCTTGTTTTGTATCGATTTTTATTAATTAAGTAAATTTTTTTTTTTATATTTTTCACGTTCAAGTACAATTAAAATAATTCATCATTATATGAAAAGAAGAAAATTAACTTTAATTTAACAGGTTCTGATTCAATTTTTCTTATATATTTTATAACTTTCTCAATACTTATAAATAAAGCATTGATTATATATATAATTTTAAAGAAATTCTTTAAAATAATTTTATCCCCATACATTATCTAATTTTTTGCCCATTTAGCATCATTTTAATCGCTTTTATAGAAGGTTATCTATTTTTATAAATAAAAATGATTATTTATCATCAAAGGGTTTTTTATTTTAAAGTATCTCAATGGACAAAGAAAAAGTTTAAGGATAATGACTATGTAAAACGTCATCTATCACAATTCGGTAACATTAATAGTAAAAATTTGGAAGATTTAAAAGTGTCCTTAAATTATATATATTGCCCATTTGTTTTATGTGATCGTTAAATGTTTGCACACACATTTTTTTTAAAATTTGCAAGCACGTCTTTATGCTACTAGACATTCACAATCTTTTATAATCGTCATTATAATATTGAAATAACCTTGGTCAATTAGTGAATTAAAAGTCTAGGAAAATTTGGAGTCTATATTGTGGCTTGAGCCTATTACATATATACTTTTTAGACTAAATAATTATAATTATTGATATTTTCTTATCATACTCGCAAAAACTTAATAAAAGTTATATAATTGGTGACAAGGAAAAAAAGTTAAAGATAGGAATTTAAAGTATACCCATGTATAGCATTCTTGACCTTATTTTTAAAATGTTCATTTTTACCAGACAGTTTTGTTTACCGGCACGGATTATACTTTTACCTTGATTGTTGTTATTTTTATTTATATTCAAAACAATTATAGCCTTGAAAGGATAATATTTTCCTGTCTGAATTGGAACAATCAATTATATATTTAATAATTTAGTCACAAGTTTTTTTTATTAAACAATGCCAGAAATTATTTAATTAATTTCTTCAGTATATTAATATAAAAATATCACTTTTTATTTGATGTCTGTAAAAATGTATGAGTTAGCATAACTTTTTATATGTTATCTAAAGTAGATTAATCACAAAGACAGTCATATTAATGTATACTTTGGTTAACATTTAACTTTAATTTGTCTATAAGGTTGTGCTGTAAAAACGTATAATCATGATTGCTATCATTTTTCAAGATATAATGTTAAAGGACAATAACGCAAAGGTGAAGAAGGCATTTTTGGGAAAAAAGATTGATATCTATTATCAGTAGTATAATAAACAGTGTTGTCAATCATAGACAGTAGGGTGTAAATTCCGAGGACAAGGGTTTTTAAAGATAGAAAACAAATTATAATCGTCTGTTTACTTTTCAGGACAGTGATTTAGAGATATGCAACATTTATTAATAATAATTATCATATTAAATTATAAGTAATAAAAAATTTTTAAATTTAATATTTTGCATATTTACTCTTTATCCAATGGGTAACATTAGATTATTCATAATTTTTGTTAAATTTTTATAAAATATAAAAGATTTAATTTGTTATCAGCTTGAAAGTTAAAATACTGTAAAAGAAAATTGCTAATTATTAAAATATTTTGTTTCGATAAGATAAAAAGAGGCGTTCCATAACGCTTAGTATTCAAGTCATCTTTCAAAAGAATATCTGGTCATAATGTACCAATTGAAGAAGTTAGAATATCACACCTATCATCTTTCTTTTTTGTTGTATCGTTTGAGCATCCATTTTGAATATATTATATATGGGTGTAGACATTAAGGAAGGACGATAGATTTACACTATTTAAGAAGACGATCGAGGTGGCGAACATTGACACAACTTACTTTAGGAATTAATTTGTTGTGGCGTAATAAGAAGAAGAGGGATCTGGGTTTAAAGAAAAAAGTTCATTACGAGTATATTCTGATATGTATTTTCTAAATTTATCAAGGCATTTTTGCTTTAATTATACTTTATTAATATTTTATTGGATATTATGCATATTGGTTCATAAAAATGGAATAAATTGTATTCCTATAGATAAAAGTTCGATTAATTATATTAATAGTAAATCAGAAATATATTCTTCAAGTTCAGGCTATGAAATTGTTTCACTACAAAATCCAGATATATCTAATGCTATAGTAGGTTCGAAATTAATATTATTTTTTATATTTTTTAAGGAATTCTTAAATTTATATGGTTATATACATAATTCCATACCAACAAATAAAGAATTTTCTCATGCATTAAAGCGCTTCCAAGACTTTAATTCATTAGATGTAACAGGAAATCTTGACTCTGAAACATTGTATGCAATGGATAAACCTCGATGTGGTAATCCTGATTATATAAAATCACATGTACATAGAAGATCAAAACGATTTCGTAAGTTTTTATCAATATTTTTTTTTTAAAAAAAATAATATTTAATTTTTTAAGAAACTGTTGCAAAATGGGAAAATAAAATTGTGGACGGTGAATTATCATTAAAATGGTACATTGGGTCATATACAAAAGACATGTCACGAAGTGATTTAAAGTAAGTTATATTTTTATATTTCATAGAAAAGTCTTATTTAATTGATGCCCCTATATATTTTACTGACAATTGTTTTTGATTAATCGGCATGTGAATGAAAATAGAGTAGCATATTGATGACCTAATTATCACTAAAGAATAATTATTTTATATTAACAATATTAACTTATTAATTAGCAGAAACTTGATTTTTATATCCCAAATATTCTTAATTTCAATGACCTTTTAATGGTAGAAACATTTTAGGCAAACTGTTCAAAAAGCTTTCTATGTATGGTCATCTCAACATAAGCTTCATACTGTTTCAAAAAAATTTGTACTATCTTTTAATGAAGCAGAATCTGAAAGTGATGCAGATATTGTAATAAAATTTGCAGAAGGTGACCATGGTGATCAAAAAAGTTTTGATGGTCCTGGTTCTCCTAACAAAGGAAATATTTTAGCACATACATTTTTTCCAAATAAACAAGTTCATTTAAAATTGAATGGAGATATTCATCTAGATGACTATGAAAACTGGGTATCAGAAAATTCAAGAAAAGAAGGAGTTAATTTACTTCAAGTTTTAATTCATGAAATTGGACATTCATTAGGTTTGGGTCATTCAAAGAAAAAACAATCAGTTATGTTTTTACAATATAAACGTGATCATAGTAGTCGTCCAAAACTTGATATTGACGATATGTGTGGATTATATTGGACATACAGTAAGAAAAACAAAATTCATTATTTTATTAATATTTAATTTTTTTAGTTGGAAAAAATGAAATGTGTCTTCAATATTTTACATTATCAGATGTTGCATTTATGCATACAGCTAGTGATTACGATGAAATAATTAATGATCAATTTAAGGAAGAAGCAAATTTGATTGACAAAATAGAGGATAATTATTCAAAAGATTTATCTTATAAACATATAAAAAAACTTTTAAAACACTCTGAAGTACCACTATGTAAACAAGATCCAAGAATAGAACGACATTTTAAACTTATGTTATCGAAGCATTTGTCATTCTCTGACAGTGCGTCAAGTATTCGTGCAAAAATGATGTGTGCTTTCTACGAAGGTCTTCATAAAACATATAACACTGGAGTTACAATTGATTTGGAAAAAATACGAATTCAATATCAACTTCACGATGTTAAACACCTTCCAATTGTAAATAATAATTCATCGCTAGATGAAACTGATATTCCAATTGATAGTCCTCTACTAGATTCCTCTCATTATAATGAAGAATATTTTGAAAAATTGTTGCAATTAATATATAACGAAACGGGAGACATGGAATTTTCATTTTAGATATATTTTTGGGTGCAAAGCTTTATCAAAACTTTATCAACTTTAGTTCATTTTTATTATTTTCCTTATTTATTATCAAAATTTGACAGTGCTGGTACTGTTCAAATATATTTAAAGTCTATATTGGCATCTTATTAATACGGATAAATTATTATTATAGGTGTATTATATATATATATATATATTAAACCCTCTTCTTCTTCTTGTTAAACATAATTCCTATACAAAATACATGTAGATTTATAACTTAATAAATTAGTAATCTATTTCACAAATAAAATATTTTTTATTTTAAAATATTGATAAATTAAATTTATTATCTTTCATAGCATTACATCATGTATATTGATATTACATAAAATATATTGATTATAAAATATATAATTTTTATTATATTTTATAAGATGAAAAAAGATATACTGTTATATTATATATATCAGCTGTTAGTTGATGTAATAAATGTTGAAAAAGAGAAATAGTCATACTCCCAACAATATCAAAATTTTTTGACGACATATGACACATTTATTCTACATTATATTTGTTCTCTAAATTTTGATAAATTTCGGTACAAGACAATATATTAAGCAATTGGTTTTATGTTCTTTTTTGGTTGTAATTTACCAGTTTTTTTTACCACTTATTTATACAAAGTACTACAAACTCTATTTGTATTGAAGGTTATCATAAAATTTTAATAATTTTCACAAGTATGGTGAACATTATTATTTTATAAACTTAAAAGTGTTTTTATTATACCTAATTCTATTTATATAAAAATATTCTTACACGAGTATTTCTCAAAATGATTTTTATTATTACAACAAAACAGTGATTATTATTAGAAAAAATTCATGTATGTGCGCCAAAAAAACATTTTTATCTAAGATTTAAATATAAAACGAAATGTGTATAGTTAAAGCCTAACAAATTGTTGGATAACACATTTCATAATTTATTCGATATTCTTATATTCAAAATTAAATTTTTTTTTCTACATTTATTTATTTAGTTAATCTTTGTCTTTTAAATAATTACCGTTTTTACAAAATCAATTTGTACAATTTAAATTGTCTTATTTTCATATAACTTTTTTTTTTCTTTTTAGAACAGCTGTCAAGTAATTTCAAACAATTATTAATAATATAACAATTATCTTTTTAGAGTACGTTTTTAAATTTTAACAATTATTCTAAATCACATGGTTTTTTCGTTACTTCAAATGTTCTTATATCATTTGGATATTTTAATTTTTTTTAAAAGATTAAGAAATATATTTCTTTATTTTTGTACACAACATCACTTTATCAACCCTTTTCTCAATAATAAATCATTTGCGACATTTACTTTAATTCAATTTTTTAATATCACTTAATGTATTTAATACATTTTTGCGTAAAAATAATTTATTATGTGAATAAATAATTGATAAATAAAATGTATCTTGCAATTACATTTACGATTTTTTTTTTATTAATTTCTATTCTTGATTATAGAAAAGGTTATTTTGATATTAATCAAAACAATCTCAGTTAGGTTAAATTTGTAATAAATTAAAACATTTAATTATTTTAGTGATAAAAAATTTATAGATTTTTATATAAATTCTTTAGAAAAAGAATTAAATTATCACCATTTTTTTCTTATCGATGTTATTTCACAAATTGTCCATTCAACCATCGATAAATTTAATATGATTTTTGCGTAAAAATAATTTATTATGTGAATAAATAATTGATAAATAAAATGTATCTTGCAATTACATTTACGATTTTTTTTTTATTAATTTCTATTCTTGATTATAGAAAAGGTTATTTTGATATTAATCAAAACAATCTCAGTTAGGTTAAATTTGTAATAAATTAAAACATTTAATTATTTTAGTGATAAAAAATTTATAGATTTTTATATAAATTCTTTAGAAAAAGAATTAAATTATCACCATTTTTTCTTATCGATGTTATTTCACAAATTGTCCATTCAACCATCGATAAATTTAATATGTTGCTGAGGTATAAAATATGTTTGTACTTGTTTAAAAAACATTGATTAATTGAAATTTTTTATTTATTCCATTTGGAAATAAATATCAAGCGTACACGAATAATTTGTTAGATATTGTTTTCTTTTTATAAATTACAAAACTCATTATTTTTTTTTATCATTACTTAAGTATAATTCTTCAATATTGGTATTGTCATTATTTCTGAATATCCTTCTTTTACTTTTTTTGTATATATACTTATTTATATGCTTTTATTTTATATATTTCGCTATTACATCCTTTTTAACTATAACACACGTTCCCTTACAGCAAATGATGCATTTTCATACAACATATATATATATATATATACTATACTATATCACAAATTGTTTGAGATAAATGTTCCTAAAACACAAAATTCTACAATTGTTTTTTAAATTTTTTGCTTCATGATAAAAATACAACTTTGAAAAATATTACCGATAATAGTATAAAATGTTTTTAAATCTTTCATTTCATAAAGTATATGGTATAAGCATTCTTATTGACGCTTCATCCAAATATATTTATACATATATTTATATACTGAAAAAGATGGTGAAGAAATAGTCAAAATAAAAGGAGCATATATTTCTATTGACTCAGTGTAGGTGCGACATTTTATCAAGAATTATTATCTTTTTTTCATTATGTATTACATGCCTTCGATAATATGTATATAGAAGTTAACCTTGCTTTGAATCCATTCTTGCCACGATTCATATCAACAAACGTCCAATAAACGTTTCTTTATCTTACTATTTAATCATTAATAGTTATTGCTTATTTTTATTCTTTTTATAATATTTAATCAAATATTTCAATTGTTTAAAATATGGAAGTTGAAATTATTATTGTGGTAGGAATATAACCTATACTTTTCACGCAACCTCCTAGATGTTTAGATATTTGTTATAAATGATCAACAATCATATAATTCGCGATAGCATTTACAAACATATATTTTATTTTTTTAGCGATTTGAGGGAGACTAAAAGTTTTATGTATATGAATATAAAATAAAATGTTTAGTTTATTTCTTCTAAACAATGTTCCTTTATTTTAAATTGAAATATTATGGCGCAGGTTGTTTGTCTCTGTTGTTGACTATTATGTCTTCACATCTTTTAACGTTAATATAAACGTTCTGAAGCGAAACGAGTTTCTGCGACCTTTAATAAAATTTTCATTATTCAAATATCATATCTTCTGTCTCGTAAATTTTCTTGTATATGCACTATTCCGATATCAAATGATATTTACCTCCTCACATAATTTTTCTCTACATTTTTTTTTNTTTTTTTTTATAAAAATTTTTTTCTATTACACACGTGAATATTCTCTAATATATTTTCAATATTGTATATATATGTATGTTATCCAAAACTAATATTTAATCTTAATAAAATTATATTCTTCTTATACAGCTTTTGTATATTTTTTTATTGATAGAAATTTGTGTTATTAAAAACGCAGTAATTAAATTTTTACAAACATTTCTATATATTCTATAAGCTTTTCTTATATTTTTCATCATGTCTCTACACATATATATTATGAACATATACTTTTCTTATCAATTATTAACATACATTCTTAATAACATTTATTAAAAACGTGAATTTTTTTATTATATTTTGTATTGAATTTATATTTAAAAATAATATCAAATTGTTTTTTTTTTCAGGTTTGCGACCTCTCCTGTAGAATTAACAGCAGCGTAAATTTATTTAGTATTTAAACTTTTGCTGCATAGCTTTTTATTTTAGTTTATTATACTATATATCCATTACTCAAAATTTTTTTAAATTATATATATATATTCTTTAAAATACATAAAAATATTCTATTGCATTTGAATCCTTATAATGGCAACTGCGAGTGGTACTGTATATCAACATTCTTCTCATAAAGCTACCCGTGATCAGATAATTGAGGATTTTAAAAATCGAAAAAATCAAGTTGATGAATTTGGAATTGGAGTTGTTAGAAATGAAAATAGAGAAGCTAGTCAAATTGATGATTGTAAATTAAATAGTGGACGTTTTGGAAAAGGTAGTAGACCTGTTCATAATAATAATAATATTCATAACATGGTCAGAGAGGAAACAAATTATAATGAACATTCTCGTGGTGATTCTGGTACAGAAAGTTACCAACCAGAAAATCATATCGATTCAGATGATGATACACTCAATAATGATCCTAGAAAAATGTTTATTGGAGGATTATCATGGCAAACAACACCAGAAAAACTTCGAGAATATTTTGGACAATTTGGAGAAATAAATGAATGTATGGTTATGAGAGATCCACAAACGAAGAGAGCTCGAGGATTTGGATTTATTACTTTCGCAAATGTAGAAAGTGTTAATAAAGTTTTAAAAAAATGTGAACATGAGTTGGATAATAAAAAAATTGATCCAAAGGTTGCTTATCCAAAAAAAGTTCAACAAAAATTAGTTGTTAAAACAAAAAAAGTATTCATTGGAGGATTAGGTTCAACATCTACCCAAGAAGATTTAAAAAATTATTTTGAACAATATGGTGAAGTTAAAGATACCATTCTTATGTATGATAAGAATACACAAAGACACCGTGGATTCGGTTTTATAACGTTTGAAAGTGAAGATGTTGCTGACAAAGTATGTGAAATTCACTTTCATGAAATAAATGGAAAAATGGTAGAATGTAAGAAAGCTCAACCAAAAGAAATTATGTTACCTGTACAAATAAATAAAAATCGTGCTGCTGCAGCTAGAAATGTATATGGACTAGCACCTGAACAACTCTTAGGTTTGTGTTATTTATTTTATGATAATTATATTTTTAGCTTTACAAAGTATAAATAATTGGGGAAATAATATTTCTTTTCCAACAAATCCACCTTATCAACCGATTCCTTATCATACATTAATGAATCAAATAAATATGTCACCACAGCGTACATCACCAGGAACATTCAATGATGGAAATCGTGTACATCCATTATATTTAGCTAATAGAAATCCAATTCCAATATATGATCATGCTCAATTGACATCAAATTTTAGTAATTTAAACACTGGTGGAGATGTATTTAACAAGTACCCAAATCATGTTGTCGCTGGAAATAATGGATTATCTAGATAAGACGACACTCCTTACGGTGAAACAGTAACAACATTTTGTATTTTATACCTATTATTATTTATATCATAATATTTTCTTAGTAACAAAATAGTTCATTCACATAGTTTTGAAAAATGACGTAAAAATATGTTAATTAATTTTCCCTTTTTTTATTTGATACAATTTCTAGACATAATGTCAAATTTTATGATTTCATAATCACATTACATTGTATCAATAATTATACATTTTTTTTAAATCTAAATATTTTATTTTATTATATCCTAATATAATTTTTATAGGATATTATTAATTGTTTTTATGAATTTATTCGGAGATCTAGGAAGAGCTTGAAATGTATATTTAGGGTTAATTATATTTAGAATAAGTATGACTAATAGTAAGGTGAATTTAAGACGTGTGAAAATTAGTGTATTTTAATTGAAATTAATTTTTAATATTTAAAAAAAANAAAAAAAATATAAGTAAAGATTACTTATATTTGATTTTAAAAAATAATAAATTTATTATAATCATTTATCTCTATAATATTTATATTATTTTGTAGGCTAAAAATTAAAATAAAATCTACTTTTGTTGGAACAATTTTTATTGTAAAAATTATAAAAATATTGTTTTTATTCATGAATTATATTTTAAAATAAATTTGCACTTTTAAAGTTATTTTTATTCCATTGATAGTTGGATTTAATCATTATTATATGTCTAAAAGATATTTATGTTATATTTATAAATGTTTCCAATATATCTGACAATTTTAGTTTCTTTTATTAAAAAAGCTTCATCCTACATTTCATCTCATAAAATCATCAATTGCTTCTGGAACAATAGTGCTCATGGGACATCAACTAAACTTAACAAAATCTTATACTTTTGACATATCTCAGCTTTGTTGCACATGCTGTTTTAAAAATTTTCAATATAATAATAAAAAGGCTATATTTAAAAATAATATGGTATAACTTTATCTTTTATATAAATATTGAATTTTTTCTTTTAATTTACTTATTTTCTTATAGTATTATGAAATTTAAAGTAATAATATCTATTATTTTAATACATTTTTTCAAATCCATTTTTTGTGATTATACCAAACTAATAAATTCCGATACTCATGTTATTATTGAGCCTCTAAAATATTATCTACCAAAAAATATATCTGCATCCAATGTTAATTGTTCATTTACCATTCATAAAGAGTCATGCCGAAATCCTCCCATGACTAATGAAGATACAATTACTTGGCACACAACAGTTTGTCTAAAGTGGAAATGTAATGCTCCGAAATTAGCTATAAAAATTAATAAGTGCTGGACCGGAAGTAAAAATAATCCTATTTATATAATCGGAAATAATGGCTGTACTGTTGAAGGGAGCATGATTAAATCACCATATTACAATCAACAAACTTTAAATGAAGCACAAAGTTATGGAAGATTATCCGTACGGGTTTATGGACAAAATTCAATAAAAGTTGGATGTTCTATATCTTTTTGTAATATATGTGATAATGCTTGTATATCTAAAAATGTAAGTATATTTTTTATAGAGTCAATAAATTTTTTTTTAGCAACCAATATGTGATGATTATCAAAGTGAAAAGGAACTTGAATCAAAAAGACCTTGGGGAAAACTAAATTTTGTAATGAATTATTGTGATCCACTTACTGATGAACATTACCTTGCATTAATAACAACATCATCATCTATTAAAAATACCCTAAGTTATATATATTTCTTTTTTATTTTAGGAATTTTTTATAAAAACAATTTCTAAAAATATAAAATTTTGTTATCAGTTTAAAACATTATATAATTATTGCATCAATTTTTTAAAAATTTAAACTCTTGACTATATAATAAAAATAAACTTATAGAAATTAAATACTATAACGAGTTATTATATAATTAAAATAATGAATAAAATATTAAGTAATTAATGTAAAAGATGATATATTATAAATTACATACCATTAAAAAAACTTTCAAAAACATCGTAATAAGAGGTATGTTTCTGAATAATTATTTGAGTTAATCTACTCAATAAACCACCCGGCATTGATCTTATTAAAAAATGACCAGGTTTTCTTGCTGTATTTCTCTCCATTTCATTTAATATTCTTTTCTCCTTACTTTTAAAATCATAAAAAAGTATGTTGAGTATATTAAGTTTTGGCCATTCTAATAAAAAAGTTAGATTGTTCTCATTTTTTTTCTTTAATTCATAAATTAGACCCTTTGGAAATGCCATAAAATCATATTGTATTGATAATCCTTTTAAATTCCTAAATAATGTCAATATTGATTTGTATGTGATACTTTCATAGTAATAAACACCAACAAGTTTTAAATTTTCAATATTTTCATGTGTCTCTGACAATTTTTTTATGTCATACAACTTGAGTCCTGAACATTTATTAATTTTAACATTTTTCAAATTGTTTCTTAAAGAGATACAAAATTCATGAAATGAAAGAATCAAATCAAAGTCAATTTCCAATGTAGTTAAATTTTCCATCAAATATAATTCTTCGCACAATGATAGTAAATCAATATATTCACAATGCTTTCCACGAAGATCTCTTGTTATTTTTAAAGATTTTATATTTAAATATTTTTCTATATTTGGTATATCAAAATCATCCATCAAATGACGGTCTTCATAAGTGCAAGTCAATATAAAATTAAACGAAATATTAACTGATGGTAGAAAAAAATATCCTTCTGATAACAAAGCATTAATACTTCCTTTAATGTCTTCCATAAAATTATCTTTATAGTATACTTCAACATTCTTAAAAAGCTTAATAAATTCTAATGCTTTTGGGCGCATCTCTACTGAACAAAGTGCAACAATGAAACTATTGTCAACAATTAATTTTTCAAAATATCCACCCTTATAATCTTTAGTGATACTATATAAAAATGGAATAGATACTTGACTATTATATAATTTAATGTTGTTGATTGAATCTGGTAATACTTTCGAATCAGGAATTATTTCCTTATTGTCGTCATCATGTTTACGAAGAGATCCTATTGAAAAGCCTTGAAAAATTAATGTCTTTGGTCTTAATTCAGGACATTTCATGAAAACATTAAATGGTGTACACCTGAATTGAGAACTTGTAAATACAACTGTATCAATATTTTTAAAGCAGTTTAATGATCCTAATGTTTCTAAGTACATATCTGGAACACATCTAAGTTCTAACGTTCTTAATTTAAATGCTACAGTTTTAAGTCTTACTAATGATTGTTTAAAGACATTTCCCATCCCTCTACACATATGCGGCACTCCTATTGTAACGGAATCTTTGCAGAATTCGACAATTCGTTTTTCTCTATTTGTACATTGGTCAACTCGTCTAAAAGCTTCCTTTCTTTTGTCAAAACTGAATGTTTCAACGAAAGAGCACTTCTTATGACAAATGTTATGAAACATTCTACAGGCCAGCTTGACACTTTTTCTTTCTTGATGTGTCGGTATGTGCTTTATGATAAGATTCATCAAATCGGCGTTCCTTCCTACAATTTCAGCACTAGATATTCTTCGATTCTTTCCTTTCTTTATGCCTCTTTCTATAATTNGCGAAATATTGTTCTTTGAAATGATAAACAAAAGATGTATACTTTTAGAGATTTTATATAAATAAATTTTTGTTTAAAACCAAATTGATACCTTAATACACTTTTGTTTTAAAAAGAGACAAAATAGTTTCCCAAAAAATAAAGTGATATAAAGCTTGATCGTCTACTCTTCTTTATAGACATTCAAATTTTTAATGTGGTACATATGCAAAGTATTTCTTACATTATCAAAGAAATGTTTGAGATATTCTAATAATGATAAATTAATATGTATGTAATTATTTTATTGATCAAAAGTATATTTATCCCTGTTATAAAAAAATGTATTGTAAAAAATTTCTTTAAGTATAAAAAAAGTGATAAGAATTTATTATTCTTTTTATTAATCTTACTACTAATGTAGAGTTTAAATAACATTTACGATGACCTCATAACAGTTTATATTGATAAAAAAGATGAACAATATAGACGTAACTTCAATTATTTGTCAACGATTATATTAATAATGAGAAGAGTTCCTACTTTTTAGAGTAAAATATTTTTTTTTTTATCTTTTATTAATATTCTAAAAAAAATTTATATTGATTCACTAATAAATTGCACATTGCTTTTTTAATTGATATCTGATAATTAAATATTGATTTTTATATCAATAAAATTTGTAAAAATCAATTTATATTCTAATATAATATTGTTAGAGAAAATTATAGACATTTTTTATACGCCTGTAATAACAACTGATATGTGACCTGAATTCATCAAAAATATTAGACAAAAAAGACATAATGCAACAATGGAGAAGTATACATTTAGTTAGATTGTTTTATATAAAAGTTTATTTCGAGCATCTTATTCATCTTGTTATATATTTATAAATTTGAACTATAATGGATTCTATAAATTCAAATGAAATTTCTAAACCATGTAAAATAAGAAAATTGGATGAACTAAAAGATGAGGGTGATTTTTCAAAATATATTAAAACAAGTATGTTTTATTCTGTTTGTTTAATATGCGTCAGTTTTTAGGCAAACCGAATGAAGGATCAATAAAACTTTGCATTAGAAATGTTGCAGATCTTAATAAGAGAGTATATTCACCAATTACGTTTATAAATAATATTCCTTGGCAAATTTTAGTTCTAACTACTACTTCTGAGCGAAAAAATAATCAAAAATATCTTGGTATTTATATCGTATGCAATAGTAAAAATGATTCATTTTTATGGTCTTGTTTTGCTTCAATAGAAATAAGGTTAAAAAGTTCAGCTAATGATGATGCTGATATGGTGGAAAATTTTAAATGTGTTTTCAGACGTAATGAAAATAGTCGTGGTTATGCTAGTTTTATAAAATGGGATACATTGATTAGTGAGAGTAATAACTATATCAAAGATGGAAGCGTAAATATAGAAGCTACAATTAAGATAGAGAATGTTACAGGGGTAAGAGAAAAAGTAGCATTTGATTTTTCACAACCAGGAAATTTGGTAGGAGATACAATAATTAATATTGATGGAGTTAAAATTCATACTAACAAAGATTATTTATCCCTATTTAGTCCAGTACTTAGAAAATTATTTTATTCTGATTTTGCCGAATCTAACATGGAAGAAATTCCATTAAAAGAAATTGACGTTAAAGATTTTGTAGAATTATTAGAAGTTATATATCCTTCTCATAAAGAGATAACAAAAGAGAATGTAGAAATATTATTAAAACTTGGTGATAGGTTTGATATCACTTATGTAGTTGACAAATGTGAGAAATTTTTAATGGATTCTGATAAAATACCATTCGAATTAAAATTTTCTCTTTCAGATACATATAGGTTATCGAATTTACATAATTATTGTTTATCTAAAATTAAAAATGGACAAGATGCTAAAAATTTTATGACCTCAAAAGAATATGAAAATGTATCAGATGCATTTAAAATTGCTCTTTTGGAAAAAATTAAAGATTTGTTATAAATTTTGTATTAATAAATTGTTTTTCTTACCTTTTTGATTTCTTATAAGTAAAAATCGAGATCGGAGACATTAGTCACACGACTGATTTTTGCAAAAACGCTCAAGCCCATATTCATAATAATTGATAATTAATAAAAAGTTTTTATTATGAATTTTTCTACTTTAGGACACTTCAAATTTGACGTATTTTGATGTTTGCATCAGTTATATGGCTTTTGTGACTAGTATCCCATTTCCCCATAAAATTAAATATATATGGCAACTTAAAAATGACTAATATCATACCAACTTATAATTCATATTACTATATTTAATTAAAAATATTAACACAAATTTCTTTACATACATATATTTTTATTAACAAAATAATATAAACTTAACATTTTATTACAACAAAAAAACATATCAATCTTTATCTACCAATTTTCTTTTTCGTTTTTTTTGATCCTTCAAAACTTTATCTACTTCTGTTGAATTTAAACCACTTCTAATCATATCCTTTCTTCTATTTATTTTTTTCTTTTCTCCAAAATTGTGTTGTTCTAATTTAATTTCCGCTTCCTTTTTCATAATCAATACTTGACTGGCATATTCAGTGATTTTTTTATCATCAATTTTTAATTCTTCCAATTTTTTACCTACGGCACCTTCAACTGCCTGTAGAAGAGAGATATCATATTGTGTAACAAATGTTAAAGCACCACCAACTCTTCCTGCACGTGCAGAACGACCAACTCTATGAAGATAAGTTTTGGTGCATCTTGGAATATTATGATTGACAACAAGGTCTACCTTCGGAATATCCAAACCTCTAGCTGCTACATCTGTACATATTAAAACCTTTGCAACACCATTTCTAAATTTAGATAATGCTGCCATTCTATCTTTTTGAGGAATTTCAGAATGTAAACTACAAACACTAAATCCTAATGCCTTAAACATAATAGCTAGTGCTTGAGCTTCTTTGCAGGTATATGAAAATATAAGAACGGAACTTTCTGTATTAGTTTCAACATAATTTTTAACAACATATACTAAATATGCATCCTTTACAGCCACTGGACATAAAACATATTTCTGTGTCAATTTATCAACTGTCTTTATCTCGTCAGTATCTTCAAAATAGTATGGTTTTTTGACAGAAACTTGATGAAGTTGAGTTAAAGCAGATGTTATTGTAGCACTAAATAAAAGTGTTTGCCTTTGTTTAGGTAATGCTAAAAAAATTGATTTTAATTGTAAAGAAAATTGTCCATCCAACAATTGATCAGCTTCATCAAGAACTAAAAATTGAATTTTACTAAAATATCGTGCAATTCCATCAGGATCACTTCGTATATGGTCTTCAATACGACCAGGAGTACCAACGACAATATGAGGCTTTTTTGATAACTCATTTGCTTGTATATTTTGGGATCTTCCTCCAACAATTGTGGAACAACGAAGATTTATTGGTTTTCCAAGTGCAATTAATTGATCTGAAATTTGAAATGCTAATTCACGTGTTGGTGTAACAATTAATGCATAAATTCCATATGGGTCAACAGATAACTTTTCAAGGATAGGTAAAGCAAATGCTAATGTTTTTCCGGTACCTGTTTTGGAACAACCAAGAACATCAATTCCTTCTAGGACTTTGGGAATACAATTAATCTAAAAAATATATTATTTAAAAATTAAACATCCTTACTTGAACTGGAGTAGGTTTTTTAATTTGCATTTCATTTAATTGTTTAACTACCCATGACCCAAGACCTAAATCAGAAAACTTTACGTTTGAAGTATCTGGAGGGGACGTCATATTTTAGAATAAATAACAAAATAATAAAAAATTTTTATAAATTTAAATGTATAATTTGTTGGAATAGTGTTTATACTGAATGCATACACAATAAAATAATACATTTTATTCTTAACTTCTTCACATTCTTATAAACTCAATTACAATATTTTTTTCTTTTCTGATGAAATTATTTTCCGGTCATGATTAAATATTATTTAAAAATTTCATTCAATATACATTTTAAACCAAAATAATGTTACATTAATAATTTTTATATTTTCAATATGAATAAATTTACCATTAAATTCCATTTCTTATTTTATTAAAAGATTAATTAATTGAAATAATCATTTTTTTTTTCAGATAAAATGTCCCATACAAAAAATTATGAACCAAAAGAATATAAACTTGGGAGTGATAATGAGCTTCGATTTGTTGTTGGAGCAGAAGAGGTAACTGTTGAATTGTTAGATGGGAGAGCAGAACTATTTGGAACTGAATTAATTAGAAATAAAAGATACACATTCCCTCCGTGTATGTTTAAAAAAAAAATTTAAAATATATTTATTTTTTATTTATAGCACGCGTTATTGCAATATACGCCTATGATTTTGCAACTATTGAACTTATCGGTAATGATGAGTCGACATATGTTTCCGACAACACACCAATGCGATCTTATTTGCAAATTCATACATATTTGGAAAAACAACGAGAAAAATCATTACAATCATTGATGGTAAAAAAACAAAAACTTGGGAAACAAAAAAGAGGTCCTAGATTATTAATAGCTGGATCTATGGATGTTGGTAAGAGTACAATAGCAAGAATATTGTCAAATTATGCTGTTAGAAACTGTAGAACTCCAATTTATGTAGATATTGACGTAGGACAAGGTTCAATATCCGTTCCAGGGACATTAGGAGCATTATTTTTGGAAAAAACAGCAGATGTTATAAATGGTTTTGATACCAAATCTTGTCTTACAATTCATTATGGATATACTTCGCCTGGTAGAAATTTTGATTTATATTTATCATGTTTAAAAACATTAGCTGATTTTGTACATAGAAAAAGTATGTCAACAGATGAAATAAATAGTAGTGGTATTATAATAAATACTTGTGGATGGGTTGATAAACAAGGTTATGAATCATTAACAAAAGCTGCTGAGGAATTTGAAGTTGATACGGTTGTAATTATTGAACATGAAAGATTATATCATAGTTTGAAGAAAGATTTACCATCTTTGGTTACCATACATAAAGTTTCCAAATCAAGTGGTATTGAACCAAGGTCAAGAGATATGAGAGCTGCAGCAAGAACAAATAGCATTCATAATTACTTTTATGGAAATTACAATTATAAATTATGTCCACATTCCTTTCCTTTATCTTTTGATAGTATTGTATTAGCAAAAATTGGTGCTGAAGCATTACCAGATTCATGTTTACCTTTTGGAATGAAAATAGAAAATTGTAAAACTAAAGTTGTAAAAATGAATATTTCTCCTGATATAAAAGATCATTTACTTGCAGTTATGCCTCCAGGATCAGTTTTAGATCAATCACTTTTATCCACACCATGTGTTGGATATATAGTAATAACAAATGTTGACATGGAAAACAAGGTTATTCATGTACTTTCTCCACAACCATCACCTTTACCTTGTAACGTTCTTTTGTATTCAGATATTACATTTATTGATGATAATAATATTGTGTAACTTATTTTTTTTTAATAAAGTAAAGGTGTAATATTTCATTTTATTGTTTTTCGTTAACATATAATTAATAAATTTTTCGTTATCTACTCTTGAAACAAGATTTCTTCATTTATGTCTAACATCCGGAAATAGTTTGTCATTTAAGATATTAAATATATAGATTGTTAAATATTTTACCTTATTAATACGCATAGTATAAAAATATATTTTGAAATTATGAATTTTTTTTCTCTACTACATTATTTATTTTTATTACCTATGTTGTTTGATTTAAATATTGCCATAGTAAACAGAAAAGATATAATGAAGGTAAAAATTTCATAATAGTTTAAATAATATCAAAATTTAATAGATAGCATGTAAAAGAAATCCATTATTGTTATTTTGTAATGAAAACAAAAAAAATAATATGGATACTATTAATCCTATAGATACCACAACTGAAGTGATGAAAACAACCGAAGGACAAATAAATTCAGATGAAAGTACATTTAATGTAGAAAAAATATCAACGATTAGTCAAAAATTACCATTGAATAGTAATGACAACTCACTTGAAAACAGTACAGAAAGTGAATTTTTAATAAGAGAAAAAATAAAAAAAGTTGATGGCAAGACAGAAAATAATACAAAGAAAATTGATAATTCAACAGAAAGAGGATGGAGATTTTCAACATTAATTGATGGAAATACTAGAAATAATAAGAAAATGGACAAAGAAAAATTGGAAGTTTTAAGTAATGATATTAAAATCAATGATGTTAAAAATGTAACATATAATGAAACAAGTTTTGGAAGTTTATTACGTCTTCCTAAACCGGATATACATAATGAAAGAAAGCATAATACGTCAACAATTATTGCAACAAACAAAAATGAAAATTCTTCAAATGCATCATCGATGCTTGTATTTGTAACAAAATTTTGCGTCGAACAAAGGCTTTCATTTAAGAACAAATGTCTAGGAAATGTTAAAAATGAAAATTTACAATTTTGTAAAGGATACCCATTGGCTTGTCAAGGAAAAGAACAAATTATGCCAGTTTTGTATTATTGTGATAAATTTGAAATAGAATATCAAACAATGTGTTTAAAAAAAGATGTAGTTGAAGTGAAAAAAGTTAATGATATATTAAAAGTAATTGATTTTTGTTCTGGATATTCTAAAATATGTATAGATTCTCCATCTTTAGAAGATTCAATTTTATTCGAAAATATAACTAATAAAAATTCTATTAATTGTGATAAACTTAATGGAAGAATGAAAGAATTGTGTAAGATTTTTGTATCAGAAATCTAATATATTTAATTGTATTTAAATTTTTTTTTTTATCTAACAAAAATTATGGGCTTTATAATTATACACGAAATAAATGTTTTTAAGAAATATATATTTTTGTTTTCTTAATATTATTTAAATATTAAAAAAGCGTAAAAAAATTTTTACATAAAAAAAAATTTCTAAGAGGTTTTATTGAGACTATGCAGAAATGAGTTGCAATAAAAGCTAGTTTAAAGGCTTAATCATTATAAAATAGCATAACAAAAAGGAAACATAATTAAAAGTTATTAAAAATTATTCTAATCTTTTGAAATCGTCTAGTAAAGATAATTATATATTTTAACTCCAGTTTAAATTAATTGTTTGCTGTCCTTACCTTGTAAAACATAAAAACTACTTGTCATCGTAATCCTGTTTTGACATCAATTTTCAAGCATGCCACAATAAATCATATTTCATTTATTTAAATTAGACAACACGCAATTTTTCTAGATTAATTTTTTTTAGTTCATTATAAAACAAAATTATCACTATTTTTTATACTATATATCTATATAAAAGTATTTATTTTTTTAATAAGAACATAACAAAATTTATGCAAAAACATATCAATCTATAAATGGAAATCATTTAACTTTTATTTTTTTCATAAAAATTTAACCATTTTTTCATTAAATATTTGTGCCATTTGTTAAAAGTTAAATATTTGTATTAAATATAGAAGATGATATTAATATTGTCAAATATTGCACCACCATTTTTATTTATGTCTTTAAAATTTTTACTATGGTATGAAAATTTTATTTCATGTCACATATTTTATAAAATATACTTTTTCAATGCCTACCTCCTTTTCACTTAGTCGTTAAAATCAATTACTCTTGCCAATAACTTATAAGCTACAAGTTTAATGTGATCATACTAAAAAACAGAAACTTTTCTTTTTCATTACTAAATCAGTGTAATCAATCATTTATATTTAAAAAAGCTTCTTCTTTTACTGAATCTGTTGTCATTAACTACTTCATTAAATATCATTTACCAAATTATTTTAATACATGTAATTAATTTTAACACATTATTAATTTAACATATTAGCTTTTCTTTATATATTTTATAATTTCAAAGAAATATTTTTCATTCGATAAAAACTTTCTTAATTTTAATATATTATCATATATGAGATGTAAATTAAAATTAACATAAAAAAACAAGAGGTTAAAACTTTATTATTAAACAGAAGATATATAATAACTTCTTTTGTTATCAAATAAAAAGCGTGCTTTTTTTATCCAAACTGACATGTTAATTTAAACATAAAACAAACTCTTTATTTATCAAGAATGATCGCTTCTCTAATATGTATTTACAATTACAACAAAAAATTGTTTTTTTATTATCATATTTAAATTAGTGTTTGTTCTTATACTGTATTATTCATGTATAAAATTTACTTGTTAATTTACAATTTCATCATTTTTCAGATACTCATTTCTCTTGCTTTGTGATGAATATACTACT
This sequence comes from Parastrongyloides trichosuri, assembly GCA_000941615.1. NCBI lineage: Eukaryota > Metazoa > Nematoda > Chromadorea > Rhabditida > Strongyloididae > Parastrongyloides > Parastrongyloides trichosuri. Next base: position 623,869 of record LM523162.1, read on the forward strand.
ATTATGTAAGTTTTTAATGTAAAAAAAAAACAATCTATTTTTCATTTTTAAGTAACATTCATCTTATCAATTGTATTTATTGAACCAGAAATATCTAACAAACATAATTTAACTTTTCCTTCAAATACCATAATTAAGTATGAGGATGTTGATATTAATTTATATGAATCAGCAAAAAGTTTTAAAGTTCAGAAAAAAGTAAAGAGAAATCAAAAAAATATCAATGAAACATTTTATATAAAATCGGCGTTCAGAGTTAGTGATAATATTGTAAGATTATCATTAATAAAAAGTATACATAATCAGTAGGTTGTCACAATATTTGATAAAAGGATCATTTTTAGTGATTTATTATTATGGTGGAGTAATGGAAAGTATGGTGGTGTTGTAAAATTTGAATGTCAGGAAACAAAGTGCCCTGCAGCTTATGTACCAAAATGTACATTTGTTGGATATATTGGTGTTATAAATATTCCATCAAATATAAATATTGGAACAAGGATACAGTTGCAATCGAAGAAAACAAATAAATGGTTTAGTATTCATCTTAAAGATGTTAGAAAACCTAAAAATTTTAATAATACATATCCACATAGACTTGGAATTTGTGTCCAACCAATGTTCTTATATAATAATTATTTAGAACTTATCTCCTTCTTTGAACATTGGATATCACAAAAGGCAACAAAATTCTATTTCTATAAAAATACATATTCTAAAAATGTAGCAAAAGTATTTGATCATTACAGAAAAAATGTTAAGGATATCGATATTGAAATTATTGACTGGTCATTACTTCCATTCAATGGAACGATTTTCTCAAATCCAAATTATTTTATATATCGTTTAGAACCATATGTAGCTATTATGGATTGTATGTATCGGGCTAGATATACTGTTAAATTTGTAGCTCAAGTTGATATTGATGAGATGATTGCAACAAATAAACATTATAAAAATTTATTAGATTATATAGAAATAAAAACAAATTTTGGTACAAATAATATTTCATCTTTATCATTTGCAAGTCAATTTGTTAAATTTCCAAATGATTGGAAAACTTTGAACGATGCAAAAAAAACTAAATTTAGCCATTTGACATCTGTACCTGTTGGTACACTTTTTAGCAGACCAACATATACGAAACAAGTTTTTTTACCTGAAGTCGTAAGTTATATATGATTATTCATCATTAATAAATTTAATTTTTCATATTAGAATTATAATTATTATATTCATTTTGCTTTAAAAACAGAAACTGGTATTTTAACAAATAAGACATATCGACCCTACATCGTACCTTCAAGTGATGCTGTAGTTCTTCATCATAGGAAAATTAATAGTTTATATATGTCAAATAAAATGATAAAAAATTCAACATTATTAGCTAAAGAAATTGATACTGTTAACAGTCATATGAACAAACATATAGGTTCTTTATCATTTGAAGATGATATTAACAATCCTATAGTCAAAGAAGCATTAGATGCTTTTGGATATTGTCGGGAGAAACGAAAAAATGATAGAAGTGATATGTGTACATCATTATATACATGTGAAAATAAAATAAGTGAAGCAGCGTGGAAAATCTTTGAAAATGCTAGAAATTCATGGCATGTTGTATAAAAGCTTTAAAGAAAATTTAGTACTAAATATATATATACATATAAATCTTTTATATTATAACCTTTTTTATGTTCTATGTAATCTCTAAAGTAATTAAAAGTAAATTTTATACGGCTTATTTTGTAATTCTATAGTATGAGATAAGACATAATCTTTAATATATTCCTATTTCAAAATAAATATATACTCTCTACAATCCATCTAAGCCCATTTAAATAAAATTTATCATAATATTTTAAGCATCCATTCACAACCTTTAATTTGTAATTCGGAAACTTTTCTCCAACTCTACACTGCCTCTTTGCAAGACAACATATTTCATTTTGATAATTCTTTCGATAAATACTTTATTCAAAATAATTTTTCTATTAATTAAAAGTTTTTAAGATTTTATAAATTTTTCATTTTCTTATTAATTATCAAATATGGCTAGCGGAAAGAAAAGAAATCTTTTAGGTTTAAGTTTACCACCAACTGTTAAGGAAGATGCAGGAGATCCGATGATTTTTAATGTTCCTGAAGTTAGTTTGGAGGAAAAATTAATGAAAATGGCTTTAAGTGAGCCACAAAAACAACGAATGCATGAATGGATGACAACAAAGGAATCGGTATGATATTTATAATTTAAATTATATTTATTATTAATTAATAATATTATAGATTGGCGCTTTAAATGCAGATAATGTTGAAATAATTGAGCAGTTAGGTCAGGGAAATGGTGGGGTTGTCAGCAAGCTTCGTCATATACCAACCAATGTTATAATGGCTGCTAAAATGGTACATTTAGAAGTAAAACCAACTATAAGAAATAAGATATTACAAGAACTTGAGATACTGCATAAATGCAATTCTCCATATATAGTTGGCTTTTATGGTGCTTTCACAGTCAATAATGATATAAGTATTTGTATGGAATATATGGATGGTTTATCATTAGATATAATTGTACAACGATCAGGAAGAATTCATGAAAACATAACTGGAAGAATTTCTGCTTCTGTTGTAAAAGGTTTATCATACCTGAAGGATGAACATAAAATTTTACATAGAGATGTAAAACCATCTAATATGCTTGTTAATAGTAGGGGTGAAGTTAAACTTTGTGATTTTGGTGTCTCAGGAATGTTAATTAATAGTTTAGCTAACTCTTTTGTTGGTACAAGAAGTTATATGTCTCCAGAACGTTTAAATGGAAGTGAATATTCTGTTCAATCTGATGTATGGAGTTTTGGAATTTCATTGGTAGAGATTTCAATTGGTCGTTATCCAATACCAGCTCCATCTAAAGAAGAATTTATAAGAATATTTAATGTTCCAGAAAATCAAATTATTCTACCTGATGGTTTTTCGTGGCCAAAGGAAAATCCTTCAACTCCTATTACTAGTCCTGGTGAATTGGCAATTTTTGAGTTGTTAGAATATATTTCTAAAGAGGTAATTATATTTTTTNTTTTTTATTTATCTTTATGTATATTGTATATTTTTAGGATCCACCATTTTTACCTCTAGGAATTTACTCTCCAGATTTAGTACAATACACAACAAAATGTTTAAAAAAAAATGCTTTGGAAAGACCTAATTTAAAACAACTTAAAAATGAACCATTTTATTTAAAATATGAAAATGTTGAAGATAATTTTGAAGTTGTTGAATGGATACAAAGGATTCTCAATACTTCAAATCACTAACTATTTTTTTTTTGTTTTTCTGTAATTAAATATTAAAATAAACGATAACAAAGGTAAATATTACCTTGACCTTCTAGAATTTCCTTATCATAGCATTCTTCGTTAAATGATTCTGAATCTTTAAAGAAATATACGATACCAAATACAATACATACAGCTGCTATCGGAATAAAACAATATATTGCTAAAATAAAGTAAAATATGATTATTTAAATATAGATAATATGGATTACCTTCGATAACATCATATACAACATCCATCTCTTTTATTTTTAAAGATTAAAATGATTTTCTTAAGACTACGACAAAGCTAGAGGATATATAAACTCTATAACATATAAAGGGCATCGATTATTGATAGAAATGACGAATATTCAATAGTAATACTTCTCAAAATTGTTACTCTTTAAAGAATTATTATATTTCCAAAAAAAAAAATTTCAGAAGAAAGTGTATTGTAGTGGATAAGTGAGATATATATATTGAGAAACAACTTTGTTGAAAATACTTTTTATGTACTTATTGGTGAGAAAGTTATATAAAATTAATAGCTTATTTTTATTACATCGCAATACGATAAAATGAAATATACTTTATTTAAAAAAAATACTCTAACACTTTTTTATTACATTATTTCATTCAATATTGTTATCAATAAATGTTGCAAGTTTAATATCATTTTTTGATAATCCATCAACATCATGAGTGCTAAGTGTAATATCGACTTTGTTGTAAACATTGAACCATTCCGGATGGTGATTCATTTTTTCAGCCATCAATGCTATTTTTGTCATGAAACCAAAAGCCTTAAAAATAATTAATCAAGAAATTAATTAATTAACTTACTTGATTAAAATCTTTAAAGGTAATATTTTTGTTAATGGCGTCACGATTATTAACCATTTTCCATCCGTTCTCTAACAATGGCATTAATAATGTATTTCTTTCATCAGAAGTTAAAGCCTATAAAAAGTATTTATTAGATATATCATAATAAAACATGTTATTCCCCCAAAATTTAAAAAAAAATTTTTTGCTTTAAGTAACATGTTATCTTAAAACTTGCACGATTTTTGTTGCTTTTATCATTAGTAATATGTTGGATAGAAATAATTCTTCTAATCACAATTACAAAAAAAAATCCAAACAAAAAATAGTAGGTGTAACAAGCTTTCTATAAAATATACTTGATAGCCAAGGGAATATTTAAATAACTTATTATATTTAAAAAATAAAAAAAAAACATACCATTTTTATTTTCTTTTTATTTTTAATATTAATGCAATAATATTTAGAAGACTGAAGAAATATATGCTCCTTACTTAATTTATTTAAAACAGTATTATTTGCACATGGAATAGTTAAAATCGATGATGAAGGAAACCCTTGACACCGCCCTAATATTGCTATCCGTAAATGGGACGTCATAAACTTCCTGTAATTTATTATTCATTTTACAAGCAATCATAACCTTCTAATGTATTATTTATTGATATGAAGAAATATAAATTATAACGGATATATATCATGAGAGAGATGATGAAAAGATATAAATAAGGAAAAACAAAAATTAATACGGTTAAATTGTGAATGTTACCTAATTACCTAGTATTGAAAGGTATAAAAGAAAAATAATTGTAATTAATTCTTATTTATTTTTAACAAAATGAAACAAGCCACATCTACACTAATTACCTTTATTGTTATTCTTGGATGCATATATACTTATGGTTGTAATATTAAATTAAAAGTTACAAGTGAAACTGAAAATGTATTCAAGTTTCAAGTAACTGTTCCTTCTATTGAATATGAAAGTGAACCACTTACATTTGAAAAGAATGATACAAAACTTTTAGTTGTAAGTACCTTATTAATCTTATTCTAATAAATAAATGTTTTAGATTAAAGGAAAAAATTGTAATAGCAAGAAATGGAAAATTCAAACATGGAAAAAGGATGAAGAAACTGGTGCTTTTATAAAGGCAAAAAGTTTTGAAGCTAAATTTGAAGGAACAGGATATATGAGAATGATGGTTGGTGACAATTATACACCTTGGATTAATGATAGAGAAGGAATTTTCTGTTCAGAAGGNCAATGTATGTAACTACAATAATAATTTAACTAAATAATAAATGGTTTAAACCAAATAAATAACATATATTTAAAATGTCTTATTATTTTTTAAAAATAATTCTGTTTCATTTAATAAATTATACAATTCTTCTAATGATTTTCTTTTATATTTTGACAATGCTTCTTCTACTATTTCTTTATGATTCTTCTCTTTTATTTCTTCTCCCAAAAATAGACTAATATCAGTATCATCATAAATTGGTAAAGCCAGGTCATCTTGTTCAATTTCTTCCCCATCAGATTCTTCCAAAGATGCGGTTTCTCGTAGTTTTGTTATCAAATTTGACGCCTCATCAATAAGTTTTTCATCTGATAATTTTTTTATTAATTTGTTTAGTTTCAAAATATAATTTATAACCTTCTTTTTTATTGAACCTGACACATAATTAAAGACATTAATATTTGTATCGTATTCAACATCTTCTTTGATATCTATAGAATCTCTAAATAACTCTTTAAACAATTTAAATTGCTCCCTTGTAAAGGTTTTATTATCCAGTATACGATCCACATCAATATTATCATCCGTCTCTAGAAATTCTGCCATTTGTGTAAATAATATCGTGTCACAAAAGAAAATTTAAGATTGTTATTAATTTTAAATAAAATATGTTTGACATTCTGTTCCAGAATTCTTTTCGAGACATATTCTTTGAAACTGACATTGCACAAGAAGGGAAATAGAAATATTTTGTGATTATAATTTATAAATCAAGTATTTAACCTTTTAACAATATTACAATATTTTATCGTATGTTTAAGTTGATGATAAATTACTTTTTTCGTAAATACATCTTTCGATAAATTTTCTTTTGGATATCCATAATATTTTAAAAACTCCAAGATTAAATTGAAACAATTCCAATATTTATCATTATACATCTACAATTAATTAATTATATTTCAAATTAAGGACATACATTTTCTCTAAAATAATCAGAATATCTTTTTAAAAAAATTTCTATGTTTCCTAATGATTTTAATAAACATAACACATTAATAGATCCTTTCCAATTATCAAAAGCAAATTCTTTTGTAATACCATTATGATTAAATGAATAAACGTTTCCCTTATCATCAGCAATCCCTATATGAAGATTGGAGCCAATTGTAAAATTATAAAATGTTCCATTTGTTGGTTTTATTAAAATGGAATATTTAAAAAAGTTATTTTTTATACCATTATAAAATGGAGGTTTTATGATACCTGATAATGAAATAATTTTATTTTCACCAAAATAATCAAAACAATAAATACAGGATTTGGTAGTATTAAAATAATATGAAAAAGTTGTTGATTTTTTACATATATCACAATTAAAACAAAAAATATCTCGGGGAATGTAAATGTTCATCTAAAATAGTAAATTTAAATAATTATTTACATACATTAAAAATAAGACACTGATGTATTAATTAGAATATTTTATACAACAGTTATTCTATATTTAAACATTTATATCTGACTCAATCTCGTCTTCCAAATTAACATTATCGTCATCAACTATTTCAATATCATTATCTTCATCAATGGTAGTGTCATCCTGCACAGTTTGTACTCTAATATCATCAAATGCATCAATACAATTCTCTAAAATTTGAAAGGCAAATGAAGTTTCAATTACGTTATCTAAAAAAGTAATTAAGATTAAAACATAAAGCATACATACCAATATCTTTACGCGTTACCGTTTTTTTATTTGATCCTTCCGCCACTTTACAAGCTTCTTCTGTTAATGTTTCAACAAATATTTCCTGAAAAATTAATACAAAAATAAACAAATAAAGACCTACAGTTAAATAACTTATCGCTGTAATAACTTCAGGTGCAACAAGTGTCACATCTGGTATATGTTTTACAATTTTTTTTATTCTTGAAAGAGGTAAAACTGTTTTTACATTATTAATATGATACTCTATTTTTTCTAATTCTTTTAAATTCTTTCCACTTTTTGTTGAAACCATATTAAATAGAAGATACTTTCACAATAATATGATATTTATAATGCAAAAGAGTCATTATACCAAAATAATTTTGCATTGTCGTTCTAAAATATTATATAATATTTTTGCGCCATTTTTATTTTTGCTATTGTTTATCTTCTTGTTTACATATATATTATTTAAATTTTAAATAATTTTATCGTTGTAACCCTGATATTAACTTTTTTATATATACAGGAGTAACAGATAAAACTAAAATATACTTCCTGATTGTTAACATTTTTCCACATATAGTAGTACGTTTATTTTACTCTTTGTATATTATTTTAAAATAATTATTTTTCAGATGTCAGTTACACCACCATTGATGTCTGATTCAGACAGTGCAAATGATTATCATAATTGTTCTCCTACTAATGAACCACCTTATTCATTTACCACACCGGTTCGTGATTGTTCTACGAGTGGTTTACCAACTCCAATATTTTATTCTTCTAAAAAATGTACTCTAACTACTAAACGTGCAAAACGTGAACAACAATCAAGATATGCCTATGATATGGATGGAATGAGGACTCCTACTCATGTTAGAGCTTTAAGGAATTCAATAAAATTGATTCGTTCTGCTCCAATTTATAGAAATAATGAAACTTCATTTAAAAAAAATTATCCAGAACCAATATTTATAAACGATAATGAAGATAATTTTATTGAAAAAAGTTCAATTTATGATCCAACATCAGATATAACATTTTTTAGACAAGTATATACAATTAATAAAAGACTCGGTGAAGGATCTTTCGGTGAAGTTTTCCATGTCATTTCAAATGAAGATAATAGAGAGTATGCAGTAAAAAGGTCGCTAAATCCATTTAGATCAAAGTATGACCGTGAAGATGCTCTTGAGGAGGTTAGAAAAATGCTTAAAGTACCACGTCATCCTAATATCTTACGATTACATCGTGCATGGACACAACGAGGAAAAGTTTATATGCAATTAGATTTATGTGGCAAATCTTTGGAAGAAGTGGCAGAGTATGAATCTCCTATTCCAGAAAATAAATTGTGGAGACACTTTGTTGACATACTTTTTGCTCTTGATCATTTACATTCCCATGGTTTTATTCATATGGATATCAAACCATCTAATATTCTTTTTACTGATGATGGAACTTGTAAACTTGCGGATTTTGGACTAATGGTTGATACTAACTCTGGAGATGCAGGAAATTTTCATGGAGAAGGTGATAGTAAATATCTTGCACTTGAAATTTTAAATGAAAAACCTACAAGTGCGGCTGATATTTTTTCATTAGGAATAACAATATTGGAGCTTGCAACTGATGCCTATTTACCAAGTGATGGATATGATTGGAATATTTTAAGATCAGGTGTCATTCCTGATATATATAAACAAAATTTAAGTGAAAATATGAATATGATTATAACGCAGATGATTCAACCAGAAAAAGAAAAAAGACCAACGGCGAGGGAGTTATTGAAACAAATACAGAGAACACGTTAGATATCAATATTAATTTACAGTCATCTTTTGGAGGAATACTAAATTTTGTATGGAAACGAAATATCTGGTTTTAAGAAATTGTTTAATAAATATTAATAAATTATTGTATTTATATGTCATTTCTTGTGTAGTTGTTATATATTTAAAGTTGAAAAGTATATTTATGTTCAATCCATTTTATATCAGATAGATTTGAATTAATATTTTCAGCAGTTAATTCGAAGAATGTAACTTTATCGTTTCTATCAATAGTAATAATTGTATGTGTTCGGGTTCCATAACGTATTGATGGTGGATGGGTTTGGAAAATGGATGAAAAATTTGTTATTGGATATTCATATAATTCTTCCATTACATGATCCGGTAAACATTTTGTATTATCTTTTAATATTTTCAAACATTCTTCAATTATATCATCTTCTTCAATATTTTCATTAGTTTTCATTTTATTATTAATAAAATCAGAAAAAATCTTTAAGCCTCTTTCTACCTTTTTATATGGTTTATGTATACCTGAATTTCCAAATCCATATATTCCAGGCAAATATTGTAAAGTTTCCACTTTGTCAATTAATCTATTTGATAACACACAACATTTAATATCATCGTCCTTTTTCTTCTCTATGGTTATTAAATGGAATCCATTGTATTTGAAGGCTTCATCTTCTAATTTCCTACAATAATCATATAATGTTTCATTATTTTTTAAATAATTAATTGTAATTTCTCCTCTACTTTTAGCATCCTTTATTATATCAACTTTTTTTGTTGTTATATTTAATAAATTTGAAAGTTTAAATGTATTTTCATCATTTTTGGAAACACCTAACCAGGTTCCTTTTGCTTTATCTTGTAAGTCACGACCTAAAATAATTTTTAATCAATTTAAAAAAAAANAAAAAAAAATATAATATACCACACAAAACTCCATCACTCCAAGATGCAGATAATGTTTGTCTATCCAAAAATTCATCCCTATTATTTATAAAGATTAATTTATACTTTCCAATATCTCCTGATTTAGCGAAATAAAAAAATGTAACACACATATCTAAATTGATTACTATTAATAAATTTTATATTCTATACACAACGACATAACTGTGATTATAAAGTGAGACTCTGTTACAATTAGTTTTAAAAATATTTTATTTGAATATTAAATGATAAGACAAATTTTATAGATTCAGTTTATTTGTAAAAGAACATTTTATTAATTTATATATTATTGTATAAGATATTGAAACAAAAAGATATGTATTTTGCTTATTAATAATATGGTTAAGACTATATCGTCGTTATAACAGTAAAAATTATAACATAAAAGGCAACATGTTGAAAGTTATATAAACGAATTGTAATAAAAAATAATTAATGAATTTATTGTTCATTCTCTGGTGTCCCATTTCTTTCATATCTTTGTTTATTTAATGAAGCTAATTTATTTCTTGCCTCAATTAATTCCTTCTCTTTTCTAAGAACTTGTTCTTGTGCATCCATTACTTGAGCAATTCCTGTTACCATTTTTTGACTTATGATTAAGGCTCTCTCATCTTCGGTAATTGATTGCTTTGCAGCATTAACTAAATGTTCTGTAGCAGTTTTAACAGCAAGGCCAGCAGATTGAAGTCTTTGCATAGCTCTAGAATTTAGATCTGATTTAACTTTACAAGCAACAAGAAGGTGAGCTGTTGATGAGGCAACTTGTTTTGCTGCGCTAATAAGCTTTTCTTCTGTACCATGACCTAATACGACTCCATTGGCAGCTTCACAGAGTTGATGAACAGCAGCAACAACAAGTCTAGCAGCTGATGTCAATCCTTCTGACCATTGATAATCAGTAGAATGAGGATTAGTTTGAGTTGGATCTAAACGTCCTTGAGCTACAAGTTCACGTTGTGCTTCTGATGCAGCTTTAACTAAAGTCTTAACAGCATTTGTTATTGATCTTGATGCTGATAAAATTTGTTCATCAAATGGAAGGTTCTCATCAACTTTTGTTATTTCACTCTATAAAATTAATAAATATATTTGTTCGAAAAGTAACCAAAATTTTAGTAATGAGAGAAATAAAAATATATATCTAAGAATGATAATGTTTGGCTCACACAAGCACTCGATATGTCTAATATTACTCGGTCGGCTCAGATCAACCCAAGAATACCAGACATATCAGGCGCTCATGCAAGGTAATCTCATTATCAAACTTTAATAATATTCCAAATAATTATATAAAAATAAAACTTACAGTATGTCTTCTTGGTTTCAATTGTGCTAATTTTATGGCTGCAGCCTTTATAGATGTAGCAGCTCCTAAAAGTTCATTCTCAGCAATGACAGTTGAATCTTGTGGATTTATCCATTCATCACCTTTAAGTAATTCACCACAATTAATCAAATCACTTGTAACTTGAACAATATTTTTAGAAATATAAATAATTGCATTTTTAGATTCATTGTCAAAACCATTTTTAATAAGAATATTATGTACTCCAATTAATAATTCTTTTACTTGTACGGCAACCTCTCTTCCTGAATCAATTGTTCTATATCTTAATTCGGCATTGTCAGATGTTGATGCAATAGAACTTGTAACTGTTAATAATTCAGAGACTGACTGTCTAGCTAAATTAGCAGCAGCTATTAGATCATCTTGATTAAGGGTGGTAGATGCTGAAAGTGCTCTATTAGTGGCATCATTTATTGATTTTGAAGCACGAATAATATCACTGGATTGATAATGATAACCATGTGAATTAACTTCAGCATTGTTGAAAGTTTTAATCTCATTTTCAATAGCCTCTATAGCAGCTTCAAGTGCTCTTGTTCCACGTTGTGATTCATTTTCTATTGTTTTAACAGTTTTCAAAAGACCGGTAACGTTAGAAACCATTTGTTTTGCAGCCTCTTTTAAGTTATTCATTGCAGGATCATGTAATTGTCTACCAGAAGCATTCTTTGTAGCTTGAATAAGATTAGATAATGATGCAGCAACATCTTTAACAGAATGAATAACCATGACTTGAGCTTCAGCGTTATCTGTATTCAAGGAAATGGCACCATTTTTAACAGCTTCTGACAAATTAACAATAGTTCGTACAGCATTTTGAGCTGCAACTGCAAGTTGTTCTTGATTTGATGCAGCTCCAGAAACTAAGGCTTTTGTATCTTCAACAAGAGCTTTAGCTGTCTTCAATATATTTTCCCTATGATTACTAAATTTATCTTCTATAGTACTAGAAGGATTGTTAAGGGAACCTGATGTAGCAAACATAATTGTTGTATCTAAATCACCAATAATTCCAGATACTGTATTAGCAGCATTTATACAAGCTTGAGTTCCCTTTGATCCTTCATGTAAAGCAGCTAAAACTTCTTCCACCCTTTCAATTACATTATATGTTTTTTCATTTAATTGTTCTTTTGTTCTTTTATCATTTGAATGGGCACGTCTTTGTCCAGCTGTTTTGACTAATTCAATGCAAGAAGTTCCTAATTTTTGAACAGCAACTCTTAATTTATGTGCAATTGAAGGTGAGGTAAGTAAAGCAACAGCTACTCTAGAATCTTCAGCACATTTTTGATAATAATCTGAAAGTTCTAAAGCAAGAGATCCCAGATCAGCTGGTTCTACCATTCTCATATCTGTTGCAATCTTTTTAATATTTTCAAGAGCGGAAATCATTCTTGTTTGAGCATCAGCAAATGAATTTTCTTGTGTTATATTATGTGATTCATCAGTCAAAGCAATACTTCTTGAAATAGAATCAACCATACCGTGAATTACTCCTGATTCTGATTCCAAAATTTTGATATATCTTTGAATGTCAGTTAATGTTTCATAGATATGACTGCCACTTTCATCAACCAAGTTATGTAACTCAATAGCTTTTGGATTACCACCAGAATCTTTGGTTGCAGAAATTAATTGGAATTCTCCTTCAACAGCTTTTTTACAATAACTGAACAAATCATTTTGAATTTTCAAATTAGGTGCTGAAGATGCTGCTTGAATACCTGATTGAATTAAAGATTCCATAGCAAGCATATGTTCTTGAACAATATGTGATATCTCTTCAGCTTTACTTTTTGCAGCAATTTTAAGTGGTTCAATTCTATCAATAATTGATTGAGATGCATGAATAATTTGTTGTTGGAAACGTTGTTCAAGAGAATGACTACGACTTTGTTGCCCATCAAAGTATGAATTTGATGCAGAATCAATTTGTTGCATCAATTGTCTAAGTCTATAAATAGCATTATCCAAATCCTTTTGTCCTGGTGCTTCATCACGAATAGCAGAAACCAATCTTTTTATAGAATCTGAAACAACTTTTGAGTTATCAGCAAGTTTTTGCCATGTTGTAGCATCTTTAGGAGAAACTGCCAATTCTTTAGCAGTTTTTATCATTTCACAAGATGCATACAACATTTGTCTTCCACTTTCTAAAACAGGTCTTTGTGATTCTGCTCCACGAACAGAAATTTTTGCTGGTACTCCACTAAATTCTGGATTACATACAAAACTGTATAATTGTTGAGCAGATGAATTAAGAATATAAGCACGTTCGGTAAGATCCATCTTTTTTGTGGCACTTTGGAAATCATTATCAACTGCCTTTACAGCACCAATTAATTCAGTTGTTGTTGCAGCAATATCACTTCCACATTTAATAAATTGTTTCTTGACATTTATATTATTTGTCTTCTTAGAAGCATCTTGACAGAGTGTAGCCAATGCAGAAGTATGAGTAGCAAGAGCTGTAACATCATCAAGAAGAGATTGTTGATCATATTGTTCATTTTGAATAATTTCACAAATTTGTTGAACAATAATTAAATGTTTTTCACTTTTTTCTCTATCAAATAAAGCAGGTTTTCCTGGGATACTTGATGTTTCAGAAACTCCTACTAGATATGCTGATTGTGCTGCTGATTCTACAAGACCACATACAGCTTCAGAAGCAATTTTAACAGAATTACAAAGTGATACAGTATCAACTGCTTTTGCATGACGAGCAATTCCTGTCATTCCTTCTCCTAATTTTTTGGCTTGATCAGTAACAGCATCCAATGATTCATAATATCCTTTATCATTAATTGGATATAAAGCATTATCTAAAATATGTTTACAACTTTCTATTTGTCTTAATGAATTATCACATTCTGCAATCCAAGGAGATTGTTGTTCTTCACTAAATTCTTCAACAATTGTATTTATTGTTTCAGTTAATGTTTTTGTAGATTGAATAAGTCCTTGTTGCATTTGAATTGTATTTAAATCATTAATTTTTTCTTTAACTCTTTTAATAACATTACATGCTTCTTTTTGAGTTTCTTTCACACGACTATATTGTTTTTCTTTCCATTCTGAAGGAGCTTTATTAATAATTATAGCTTCTTTTACTGTTGTATAAAAATCTGTATATGCTCTAACAAAACAATCTATCGAAGCAGATTGTTCTGGAGCTTTAACGGTAATCATTAATTTTCCAGTTGTTTCAATAACACTCTCAGCTTTTCTTTGAATTTCTTCTATTGATATATTTTTTCTAACATCACTACTTGTTGTTCTATCATTTAATGAAGTAATAGTTTCCAATGCTTTATCACAAGTAATATTATCTGGAAGAGTGTCTAAACAACTTTTAATACTTTTTGTTACATTTTCAGCTGCTTCACATAATTGCATAGGTGACGAATTTTCTCTAATTTTTTCATAAATTATTCCAGAATCATGAACTACTTTTCTTGCTCTATTAATAATTTCTGGAACAGGAGTTTCACGTCTCGTTGAACAAACAGAATGAATTGATGAAGTAAATTCTCTTAAAGCATAAGAAACTTCTACAGCACTTGCCCCTACATATTGTCTATCATTACTATCTTTAGAAGAAATTAATTGAGCTAATGAGGATTGCAAAGTTTTTGCGCTATTCATTACATTTTCAGAGGAAGTTTCAGCACTTTCATGTGGTAATGTCGTTAAAGAACCAGAAGCATATGACTTGGCAATTTCAACTAATTCTTCATCCAATTCATTTATAATTTCTTCAGATCTTATTAATGTTAAATCATAATTAAGATGTTGAGCATTATTTAATGCTACACGAAGTTCAGCTAATTGTTCATTTAATCTTTGAGAAGATAATTGGAGGTTGGCAGCTACATTTTGATCAGGAACTGATGATACGGTTCTCCTAGCAACTTCCGTTAATCTTGTAGCTGGTGGAATAACCTAAAATTTTATAGTTAATATATTATTAAAAAGTAGCTTTTAATTTCCGAAAAAAAAATATTGAATGGATAAAAATAAGATACAATAATATTTTGATATACTTTTTTTTTTAATATCAATAATAATTTTAGAAGGGAAACTATTTTTCAAATTAATAATAAATATTTATGTAAAAACTATATCTCTGACTATCTATAATATATATAACAAACATATTATAGAGTAGAAAAGTAGTGTAAATAATTTGGGAATATGACCTTTTTTGAAAAAGTTAAGATAAATAATATGAAGGAAGAAACATTATTATTTGAAAATAAAAAAATTGTTATTAAATTCACACATCCTCGTGTTCAATGTTTACATTTACTTTTTTATTATATACTAAGAAACTTATTATAAGAAAGATTCTCCGATATATCTTCTTTTTATCCTATCATAAGCTGCAAAAATGTGTGTTAAGCGTGGGTGAAGATACTCATTTTATCTAGTTATGTTATATATTAAGTATATGTTGATGTTAATC
This sequence comes from Parastrongyloides trichosuri, assembly GCA_000941615.1. Lineage (NCBI taxonomy): Eukaryota > Metazoa > Nematoda > Chromadorea > Rhabditida > Strongyloididae > Parastrongyloides > Parastrongyloides trichosuri. The sequence goes on from LM523162.1 coordinate 639,547, forward strand.
TTATATAACAAAATTTTAATATTTGAGAACAGAATAATGAAATGAACTTATATCTGGTTTCAAAACAGATCAACGTCAAATATTATATTTTAAGCTAATAACAAAATTATTTTATTTTTAAGTATTATCTAACAAAAGATATATGGTGTACTATTTAAAAATGATGTTTTGCTATAAAATAGTGTAAGGAATAAAATATTAATAAGAAGATGAATGTGGCTACAATATGAATAGCACACTAGAGATCAGAAGTTGTTGGCATAGATGTCTTAAAGTTAATACCCTATAGAATAAGAAAAAATATACATAAAATTTTAGAAAAGTTAGTAGTGAGAATATAAACATTTCTATTATATTGTTAAAAAAAAAAAGTAAAATTAGATTCAAAACTTATATGCCTTATCATTTTATTATTTGGGAGAATATATAAGATCGAAATTATTAAAAATGTATTTTAATATATCATATTCTACAAGTTTTGTTTAAATAAAGTATTGCTTAAATTTATGTATTGGCAAATGGTAGGGAAAAAAAAATATAGATTACGAAAAGATGTAAAAGAGGGAATAGCAGGTGCTATTTGGACATGGTTTAAACTCATAGACAATATATTCTTTCAATAACAAAAGAAGGTTATTTTAAATATTAAGTCTTCAAGTAAGCGACATTATAATAACGGAAAACTATTAAAAATTCAAACTACTATGGCCGTTATATAGTGAATAGATAGTTAAATTTATAAAGAGACATCAACTAAAACCCAGTTCTTTAAATTCATGTCTTTAAAAAGTAAAACATGATAAATGCATCAATTTTTCCAAATACAACAAAGACTTTAAAAATAGTTTTATCATTTTGATTATGGGTGGGGAGATTAAAGGAAATGGGCATGTGTTGTATTAACTATGCTTCATAGCTTATCCTTTAAGTTTAAAATCTAAAACTGTCAATTCTTTGATAAATGTTTAAACGGTTAAATATATCTCTCTATTCTATATATTTAAATGACGAAGCTACAAAGTGGCATATGGAAAGTAATGGAAGTGCTTTACGCTACAACAAGATAAGTTATATCTGTTTTGTACAAACGTAAAAAGTGCCATTTTAAGTATGGATTCGTGAATGAGATGAATTAGCTTGAGATATGAAAGAAGAAAATGAGATTGTGAATGAATTATGAGTTATAATTTAAAGATTATGTGATAGATTACACATAAAGAAGCAATTCAAAAAATTTTACAAAACTATTAATATTACAACACGATTACTAAAATAGTATTAATGGTAAATCAAAAAAGCTTTAATATCTTTTCCAAATATTTAAATATTCTTTTCAAAAAAAATTTATACCTCATTTATTTTTCTTTTCAATTTTTTAACATGATAAAGCGATATACACGGAAATATTTTTAATTATTTTATTTTCATAAATTTAAATTCGGTCTTAACATAAAATGTATGTAGTTCGTCATTTTTAATAATTTAAAATAGACGTCAACTCGCATCAAACATTTCATGCACCGGTGTATATCACTTTTATATCATGCGAAAAAGTTAATAAGAAAAATGAAAAAAAAAAAAACTGATAAGAAAGATAATTGAAAATAAAAAAATTTTAAATTGAAAGTATAAAATTCCAATGAAACACAAATCGTGATAAAATATGGCTAGTTAAAAAAAGATATGATGACATTACAATGTATGAATAAATCTAGTCTATTAATTTTATATCAATTAAATGAATAATATAAAATTGTATTTATAAATTTTTGAGTAGGAAGTTTAGAAAATTTAATATATACTTAGCATGAAAATTGTATTCAATATTAAAAAGTTGATAAAAATAATTCCTACTATTAGAAAGAAAAGATGAAGGGATGGATAATTTTTGAAAGCTTATAGGAAGTTATATTTTTAAATTGAATAATGCTATAATTGAATGATTAACAAATGCATTACTGTGGATACTAATTTTAAAATAGACTCAATAATGTTTCTTAAATTTGTTAGTTAAGTTTATAATCTTTAATTAGAAGTAAAACATTTAAGTATTAGCAAAAGATGTAAAACAAACTGAAGCTAATAGACTATGGCTTATAGAAAATTTTGGCAATTTTAACAGCTATTATTGATAATTACCACGATAAAATATTTAAAGGCATAAAATTATATTAGCTGAAATGGTATGTTAGAATAAAATGAATTCTATTAAGTATGATTTTCTTAATTAAAATTTTGTAAATTATTTTTAATGTTTGTTATAATTAAAAATATGACAAATTTATAGTACTTTTAAAGGTTTTTAATTTCCTGTGCACTAAATTTTTTATAATTATTTTTTTAAAAATAAAAATATAAAGGAGATATCTAGGAAAAATATAGTGTAATAGGGAACATGTTGTTAGTTTTAGATGTTTTGGTATAGAAAATGTGTTAGAAACAATAATAGCTTGTGCGAGAAGGGACATTTTTTAACCTATTGTAAAAGATTAATATTATTTTTTAAATGTAATATGATAATATGTTTGTTAAACGGTAAACTTAATAAGCATATTGATTTCGTACCTTTGATGTATCATGAATCAATCTGGATTGTGCTTTAAATTTTTCTGTATCTGTAGTAGCACTTTGTGATTCACGAATTCCTGCAATCATTCTTGGAACTACTTCAGCAGTTTCAGTACATTCAACAATCAATGTTTCTGTAACATTTCTATTATTAATTAATGGTGCAGCTTGATTAGCTGCAGCGATAGTTTGTGTAGCAGCTGCAGCTGTACGTTTAGCAGCTTGTTCTAAATTTTCAAAAGTTTTCTTTGAATTTTGGGATGCAAGTGCATCAGATGTTGCATTTACAAGTGTTTCAGCAGCTGTTTTAAGTCTAATTTGATGTTCTGCTTCTTGTGGTTTATTTTGACATTGTTTGGTAGCATCAATCATATTTGATGTAGCTTGAGCAACAGATCTTGCTGCAGATAACAATTTTTCTCTTTGTTCTGGAGATTGCTCTGCAGCTTCATTTTCTATTTGTTCTACAATTATTCTAGAGTGTCTTATGGCATGTTCAGACTCTTTAACCATATTTTGAGTTGATGTTTGAGTTGTTATAAGTCTATTAGAACTTCTCATTATATTTTCAAAATGAGAATCTTCTTGAGTTTTCTTTTTACCATAACAAACATGATCAAGAAGACCATCCAAAGCACTTGTTACAGCTCTTGCAGCAGCATGAATATCACTATAACTCTTTTGTCCATTGTCAGATATTGAAGTTTGGCATGCACTTTTACTTTCAACCAATAAAGTTTCAACTGCTCCGGCTACTTGTTTAGCAGCACTACTAAGTTGTTCTTTACAACTTAATGATTCGATACTTGGAGCAACAACTCGAGCACATGCAACTAATTGAGAAGTGGCATATGCACACTGAGTGGCACTATGAATAACTTTTTCCTTTAAAATTGGTTCTGAACAATCTGCAGAAATTGTTTTAGCTTTAAGAACTAATTGAGCAGTTGAAGTGGCTACTGTTTTGGCTTTTTGAACAAGTTCATCATGGAATATTTTATCTTCAATTGTTTGTTCTTCTATTGTATTTAAGACTTGTTGTGAATATTCACCAACACGACCAGCAGCAGCAAATACTTTATTTCTCTTCTCATCATTTTCAGGATTAACTGTATGTAAAAAGTCTCCCATAGCTCCACATAATTTACGTGTTGCCTTAACTAAATCATCAGCTCGTTGGTCATCAGTCATTAATGCAGCAAGTTCTCTAACGTTACGCCCCATTTCTGGAAGATTAGATCCTATTGTTGCAACAGCGGATCCAACGCGGTGATCAGTTTCATCAACAACAGCTGTTAATTGTACAACCTCAGCAGTAGCAGCACCCATTGCAGAAATTCTTTCAGAAACACCTTCTTTTTGAACTTCTCTTTGAGTTTCAATCCATTTTCTAGATGATGGATCATCAAATCTTGGAAGTTGAATTTCTGGTGGTCTATATAATTCTTCTTCAGCTTCTTCTACAGCTTTTATTGATGCCTCAATTGTTCCTACTAGTGCTCTCTGAGCTCTCTCTTGACTATCAACAACTCTAACTCTTTGTCCGTGTGGTAATGCACGAGTTAATATTTGTCCACTTACAGCACCATATTGTGCTCCATTCAATCCACTCTCAGAATCAACTGGTCCAGCATATCTTAAAACTCCAGGAAGAGCAACTCTACCATCCTCTACTGGTATTCCATGTGAATTTATTTCTCCATGAGCAATTAGAGTAGCTTTAGCAGGAGCAACCCGATCTTCTAACATTGTACTTCCTTCATCTCCCTCAATACCTAAATGATCTTTCAATTTACGTTTTTTAATGATGATATCAATATATCCAGCAATCAAAGCTACAATTTTTTCACCATCTGGAGTTTGGACAGCAAAATATCCTCCTTCATAATCTCCCAAATCAACAATAAATGTAGTAGGTGATGAAGCCCATCTTCTTAATTGTTCTAAAGGATATTCTTTGATAACTTCTTTAGTTTTTTCATCCAAAATCATAATACAATCCTTATTAATTCCTAAAAGCCTTACTTCAAGTTGTTTCTTTTCTTTTAATTGTTCTTGAACAACAAAGAATGTTACACCATATGTATATAATTCTTTACACTCTTGAATATAACTTCTTTTAGGTTCAAAAGTAGAATCACCAAAATTAAATTCTTGATAATGTTGTAGTACTCTTTTATCTAAATCTTTATTTTTTTTATATTCTGAAGGTAAAAATTGCTTAAAATCAATATTTTTAACTTTTTGTTCATTATATGGACCAAATTCAATAAAAGCTTGTAAAGCAGCTAAACGGCAAGCAGTTGCTTTATTAACTGGATGGAAACTTTTAAGAACATCATCTCTACATTGAACATAAAGGAGATTCAATTGTACTGGATCTCTTTCAACATTAGCATCAGAGAAAAAGAATTTTCTTCTCAACACTAAAATTTCATCATCCATTATTCCTTGTTCACGTAATGTTTTACCATGATCAACCCATAATAATTCTTCATCTGTATGAAGTTTATGTCTAAGTTGTTCCAACTTCTTTTGTTTTTTTCTATTCATTGTTCCAAAAATGTTATTTTCTATTCCACTTCTTTTTCCATTATTTAAATAGTGACCATTTCTTTTTGAATCAACGTAATCTCCATTCAAATTAACAACCGATTGTCCACTATTTAATAATTCATCTCTTGTTAGTGAATATTCTTCATGGTTAAAAATACCAATTTTGCTACAAATAACTTTCATTAAATTTCCAATGTTTTGTGATTCATCAATAGAAATAACTTTAACACTACCATCTAATGTTCTAATTTTAATTTGTTTTATCTTATTTTTGTATTCTAAGGTATCATTGTTACGAATTAAATAATGTTCTAATGTTTTACCATTCTCCATCCAAACACATTTTGTTGGATCAGCTTCAACACGAAATAATCCATAATCTTTAAAATTTTCCTCATAATTGAAAGCATTTTGGTCACCATGTCTATCTAACACAAAGAAAAAGAAATACTTTTAATGACTCATCAAAGAAACTTACTACTACGAAATTTATCTCGTATCTGTTTACAAGCATCATATACTAACATTGATGGATCAAAAGTCATCACTGACTTTTGCTTTGCTTTTTCACACAAAATGTTTAATTTTAAGTATCCCATAATTGTTCTTTCTTTGGTTCAACTTTTATATATCACAAATTAAACTTTTTTTTTTTATTAAAATTTAAATATTCTAGAAAATGGAGGTTTAATTTTTAATATAGGTTATAAAATATTCTTTTGAGCGAGTAAAGAATATAAAAATAAAAATATTATTTATGAATTATAGTATAGTTGTCAAAATATTTAATTCAAGAAAATTTCTTCCTCCAAGTAATTTCACTGAAACAAATCAATAGATGTTAAAGAGCATCAATAAAATATTTTCATTCATTAAAATAAAAGTTATGAAAAATCATTTTTACATGTAAATGTCAAAAATATATTCTTGAAATACAAAAAGGTATTGTACATCTTTAAGGTAAAAAAAAATATATATATATTCATGTATAATTTGGAAAGTTAGCTTATTGTTCATGTAATATATTTTTATAAAACATAAATAACAACATATCAACTATTAAACGATTATCATTTGTTTAAAATTGTTTTACTACAAAGCTTATAACCTGCCATTACTAAATTCTCATTCTAACATTATATTATCTTCTCAAACTCTATTAATAATACAAATCTTGTGTCTTCATATATCTTAATGTCCATCAAATTTTCCTCAGCATTTATAATCAACAAAATATTCTAGAAACAAATTATATAGCAGTGTAAAAATAATCATTTAAATGAAGTATTATCTCAATGTATCGGCATTCTACTTGCTTAATATTTTCAAGATATTATAAAAATGAATGAAGACTGTTGTTTAGTAATAGGTTCTGTTCGATTAAATGTGTTGGCAGAAGTTATATTATTCAAAGAGAAGAGAGATTTTATGAAGAAACTAAATAATAATATAATTGTCATCTTCTAACAGATAGAAGTAATATTTAAAAATACTGCCGCCTCCGTAAATGTGAAGAAAAAAGAATCGGGGTATATATATATATATAATTGAGGAAAGGTAAAGGTTAAAATAGTATGTTGCTATAAAAACAATTTAAAAAATTTTACAAAATAAAAAATCTTATATTAGTCATAAATAAAAGTTCATTTAATTTATAGTTATTAAAATGTCAATAACTTGATTAGTTTAATTTAAAACGTATTAATTAAAAATAAATTATCTATAATAAAGGATATTATTAAACACGTAAACAATTCAAATAATAATTTACATAAAGATTTTTTATAAAATAATAAAAAAAATTCAAAATAATATATTTGATTTATTGATCAAAATTTATTTTTCTTGAATAAATATTAACTTATCAACATTTGATTAAAAAAAGTTGTTAGTTGAAAACTAAATGACATGTATATGTTTTTATAAGTATTAAAATAATCATTATTTTTTNTTTTTTTTAATTAATATAAATTGAACACAAAATAAAAATAATATTTTTTAAGATATATGTTTGTAAAATCTCATATAACAAGAAATAATATTGAATATTTATATATTTAAAAAATTATAATAAAAAAAAAGTTTAAGATATTAATTATATATATTTATTTGTTTTTTTCAATTTCATAAACTCATAAATATGATATTAGAATGTATACTAAGAATAGATTGTTATTTAATGTTAGAAAAAACAAAATGTTAAGATGATGTTTCTCTAAATATATACAATGTTGTACATCTTCTAAACATCCTTTATTAGAACTGATAAAATGAAGACTCACTATATTTGTCCTCCTTATGCTAGAACATCAAAACTTTTCTCTTGTATAATTTCTATTATAGTCGATGACTAACATTAATCTTTCAGTTAAAAAGGCAGTTGAAAATAAACATTAAAGTATTGATGTATAGGACATCGATGAATATAGATTTTTAAGTTTTAACATTATTTTTTCAAGAAATAATATTTGATTAAATTTATAAAACAAATAAAATTTTATAAAAATAAAAGTATAATCAATTTTTATAGATATAATTTTTAAAATGATACAAAATAATATTTTTTNTTTTTTCAATATAAAGAAAAGCATATTTTTATAATGTAAAATAAATGTTATATTTTAATTGAATACAATAAATATCATTGTTTTTTATTTAAAAAATATAGTTTTTATAATAAAACAATTCTTGAGAAAGAACAATAAAGGAAAGTGACCACAAACTTGTTCCGTATAGACAGCGCGTAATGATATTCCAAATCAACACTCAACAGAACATTTTGTGGTGGCGAAATTTGACCTCTTACTATTGAGAACAGGCCATTATACTAAAAATGCATAAAATTTGCATATTTTATATATATTATAAAGGACAGATTTGATATATTGAGATTACATTTTATATTTTTTTGCTATAATAATTGACATATTTAATAATATAAATGTATATCAATGAAAAACGTATATTATTCAATATATAATATAATATTAAAAGTAAAAAAAAGAATATTTTTTTTAAATAATTAATATAAGAAATTTCTTGATACATTAAAATAACTATTAAGAGATAGATAAAGAATATAAATCTTTTTTTTTNTTTTTTTTTATTATCATTAAAATAAATTTTATTTTTATAAAGAAACTTTTTTTCCAATGATAAAATTAATTTTATTGATTTAATATGACTTTAATTTGATAATAATAACTTGATATCATGAAATGCAAGTGCATGTTTTCTATAAATATCTTATATATACTTGTATTTTTACCATATTTAAAATATATTAAAATTTTTGACATTTTATTGAATGTGAATTTATAAATTTTATATAAATAAAATATTTTGTCAAACATTATTATTCGTATAATCTTTGAGAATATGAAAATAAGAAATTCAAAAGTTAAATTTACTCGTAAAATATTTAAATATTTTTCATCATGAAAAGCACAATTTGGAAGTATAATTTTGATCGCTATAATGATATTTTTGAATAATAGTATAAAAAGATACATATTGAAACAAAAATATATTTCATGATGTTATTTAAAATCAAATTATAAATTTTTGTTAGAATTTTTCAATTTAAAATTTTTTTAATTTTAGAAATAATATAAACGGTAAATTAAAAGAAAATATGTTATCTGATATACAAAAATTATTGTGACATATCTATTTTTTTGAATATTTAAAATAATCATTATTAATTTTTTACTAAATGGAATGCTGTTATTCTTTTTAAATGACAAACAAAAAATTATTTATTGGATTATATTCATATATTGACAATTTGACATACCTGCTGATTTTTCATTTTGATTTTAAGAAACTTAAAAATTTTTATATATTATAAAATAAAAATTTTCAAATCTTTTCCTAATGTTTGAAACCAGATTATTTTTGATTAAAAGATGCTTAAAATTTTTATACATTTATTAATGTATCTATTTCAAATGTATTATTGTGGGAAGGATATATATATATATATATTGTATTTTTGACATTAAAAAGATTTTTATATAATTTTATCTAAATTAAATAATATATATACATGACAGTTACAAAATAACAATACCCAATTTTATAAATTTAAACATAGGTAATTGCAATTTCTAGTTCGATTATTTATAAATATTGTTATATTTTTTTCTGATTATATACCTTTTATCACCATATATATATAAATTATGTCATTCATATTATGACAATATACATGAAATATTTATATATAAAATTGTATATTATAATATTAATAATTTTGTTTGTGTTGATTGATAACATTGTTGTAAATAATTCTCAATTAATGTTGCCATTGATATAATTATTTATTAGATCCTAATATTTGTATCATAAACATTTTAACACTTTATTACTCTACTTCTTAACTTTTAATTACATAGTTTACTATAAAGTTAACTTCTCCTGTTATTGAATTTAGAAAGAAGATCTATTATCCAACAGTGACTAAAGGCAGCATGTTTCATGCGTTATAGACAAGGTATTGTAATAATATAATTATTTTTCATAAAGTGCGCAGGGCAATTTTTGAACTTTGTAGGAATCTTGACCTTGGTAACAATATATATTAGTAAAATAATAAAATTTTAATACAGAAAATTAATATACTTTTTCAATATAACTGTTTGTGCTGTTGCTTTATAATTAAATCAAATATAGTTATTTTTATAAAAAAAAATATATATCATTTTATGAGAATATTTAACAATTAAATATCTTTATATAAAGGTATAATATATATTAAAGCATATTATTTTTATGTAATATCTTTTTAATAGATAATAATAATTATTATCAAAGAAATCTTTTAAGATTGCAAACAATTAAAGTAAATTGTTAAATAAAAGAATATATAAAGTTTTATCCTTTTAAAATGTTATAAAATTAAAGAAACATCAATTTTATTATTCTTTTTCATAATTATTCATATCATATACACTTGAGTGTTTAAATATATAATAAGTTTAATTAATAATAAATATAGTTACTGCTAACTAATCAATCTAACGTTAACGATCCCACTACCAATCTTTATGTATCCTTGACCAAACTGATTACACCAAACCCGCCTAAATAGTCATGTAAAGATTCTTATATCATATATTTCTAATATTAAATTTATATCAATCACAGTTTCATAGTATATAAAATAGTTCCACTTATTATATTTTTGATGATGTAATTCATTATTACGTTAAAAATTAAAGTACAATTTAGAATAGTCAAAATGGGTATTTTTAATATAACCAAGTTTACATTCTATGTGATTGATAATTAGTATATATTAGTATATCTATTAGCCTTGAAATTAGTTAAATATTTTTTTGGATAGATAGAGTTTTAATATATTAAACATATCAATTTCCTCTACTTTTGATATTTTTATTAATGACACTGATCATAAAAATTTAATTATTATTTTAACATTACAAAAGTAAGGGTTGATCTCGTATATAAACTTCTATTTTAATATTTATAATTAATTATTTATATTAAAAATTGTATTTTTTTTAAAAGTTTCATCTCTCTTTTAATGTTATTAACAAATTGTAATGATAAATAAAAAGTTGGTGCTTTATAAGGATACTTTGTATTGTAAATCATTAAGATTTTACAGTTTGTATTCTTTTTTATTTTTGAAATCAAAACAACCATAAATTTATTGGTAATAATATAACGTCTACTATAACAATTTTTAACTTGATTTTACAAACAATATCAATTCAAATATTTGACGGTTGATAAAATTTTTAAATGATAATTTTTTACCTTTATTTTTAGCATTTTATTTTAACGGAATGTTTTCTATCAAAAATTTTTTTATTCTTTTATCACTAATTTCTGCATATATACTTATTACTGAAGCGCAAGAAAAAAAAGTATGTGAAGCTAACCAAATTTTTAATGGTCAAGATTGTATGTGTGCTCCAGGATATTTTTCATCCAAATCTGATGAATCTAAATCACGATGTGAAGATGAATGTGAAGATACCTTCAAGTCAATTTTTGTACAAGGAGTTTGTGTTAAAGGAATATTCTCAAGAATAGATAGAAATAAACAACCAGAATGTAACTTGAGATGTGGTATGAATTTCCATTGGTGGACTACAGTTGGTCTTTTAACAATTGCAGCAGCTTCTATTGCTACTTTAATTTTTACTATTCCTATGTGTATTGCCACTTGTTCTTCATGCCTTCATGCTAGAAAAGTATGTTTACATTTAAAGTAATAATAAATATTTGTAGGCTAATAAAAATGCTAAACGCGTTTATGAGGAAACAACAAATCCGCAACCAAATAAAGATCAATCAGCAGTTGCTACTATGGGATATAATCCATACTCATACTGGCCATATTATGCACCACGTGCCTAAAAAAATAAAGAAACTTAATACGAATTTTTTTGATCTTGATAAAATACATAATAAACGTTTTTTTCTTAATTATGCATATATTTCAATTTTGAAATTAATAATTGACTTGTTCCACCTTTAATTAAATATAAAAATAAAGAAATCTATTTATCACATTATGACATATTTTTAAAAATACATCAGCATAATAAATAGTAGTGTTAATAAAACTTGATTTTACATATATTTTTAAAAACATATTATTATTTACATACAATATACTGTAACAATTTTATAACATTTTTGAAATTTCCTTTCGTCTTTCATTTCGCTCCTCTCGTGAGTATCTATGAATTCTTGATTTTTTTGACATATCTTTTTTATGGCAATTTTTATCACGTTTATTAATCTCAGATGAACCAATATTTTTTTCACCAACAAATTTTGATGACCAATTTTTGTCATCAAGGGAAATTTTTCTCATATTATATGTAAATTTAGTTAAAAGTTTTCTAGTATTTTCTCTATCAAGATGTAACCTAACTTTTTGAGCTCTTTCTTCATTATTTATTTCTGAAAAATGATATTCCGGTATATGATCAGTCAAAGCCTTTTCCCAACCATCATTTGAATAGTATAAAGACGATAAAATTTTCCCAATAATGTATGGATTTAAATTTTTTGAACCTTTCTTCCATTTTACATATTTCTCGATTGGCAATTTATATGCTGGTAATTTTTCATCCTTTGCTATTGACATTGACAACATATTTTCAGATTCATTTGTAGGACATATAATAAAAGTATTAAATGATTTTATATTTTCTGGTAAAAATTGTTTAGCCTTTGGTGAAATAAATGCAACATTATCAGTTTTTTTATCATAAAAATGATGTGTTCCTCTCATTGACAATGCAGGTTTTAAACTAAAAGAACTTTCAGGTGAAACAATATAACCGTCCTCATCAGTTTGAATATTTTCAATCGTTTCCTTTTGTAAACCATAAAGAAACGTAAAATTTTTTTTAATAACATCTGATAAAACAGAATCAGTAAAACAATTTGTTAATGTTATATCAAAAGGATGTCCTTGGAACCATAGTGAATTCCACAATTGTTGAATATTTTTAGTAATATTTTGTTGAGAGGCAAATGGTAATTTATAAAGATGTCTACAATCAAATAATAGTTTTGGAATAACTTCATTATTTTTAAATAAATTCAAATATTTATAACCGTAATTTTGATTAATACGTTCTAAAGAGAAATTATAATTATATTATCATTAAATAAAACAAACCTCTAAAATCATTTCCATAGCATTCAAACAATTGATGGTAATAGCGAGCATATACCATTTCTCCTTTTTCATATTTTTCTTTGTTTATATCAGATATCTTCCTTTCCATTGAAACGTTAATTGCTTCAACTTCTTTATTATGTAAAAAATTAATGAAACTTTCTCTATCACCAACTGTTTTCATTTTCAACAAACTTTTCCAATCCTCATTACTCATTCTTTTTGGTACATTTTTGCTTACTTTATATAAAATCTAAAAATTAATAAAAAAAATTTTAAAAATTTAAACTTACACTCATTTGACCCATCAAAATAATTAATTCTTCTTTATCTTTTTCATTCTTTAAAAAATTTAGTATTTTATCAGACGGTTGAATATCTTTTGGTAAATCAACATCCATAAAATCATTATTATTACTAAAATAAGGTGTTTTTGCCAAATTTCTTACACTGATATACAAAAGTTTTATAGATTTATTATATGTTCTTGGGATTAGAAACATTTTTAAATAATTTTATGTGGCCGCAGCGTTATTTAACACCTTTGAAATGGAATGAAAAATGCATAATTTTCAATCATGAAGAAATAATAATATATTAAATTGTGAATATATGATAATTTATTTTAACAGTTATATCTTATATCATAAAATTTAATTTATAAAATTTATTTATAACCAACGATCTTGAGATATATCAAATGTCACTAATCTCAGTTGTACTTATTTACTTTAATAATTTATATCCAACTTATAAGTATTGTTTTTTTTNTTTTTTTTCTCTTTAAGAAATCAAGTTAAAGGTCAGAAATATCCAGCTATAATTATGCTAAGAATTTAAACGCTACGTTTTGTTTAAACGCTGTACATACTATACCAAATTTAAGAATTATATGCAGATTTGCTAGAACCAATTTATTTTATCATTTATTCTCCTAAAATTTCTTTAAGAATGTCTTCAATTGAAGAATTAGAAAAATTAACCGTAAGTTAATTAAAATTTAATATTTATATAATTATTTTTTTTTATCATTTAAGGTTAGTCAAATTAAAGAAAAACTTAAAGCCAATAATTTATCAACAACAGGAACAAAAGCTGTTTTGATTAAAAGATTAATAGAACATAATGAGGAAAGTTTATTAAAGGACGACGAAGACGTTCCTTTGGCACGAGAAAGTGCTGATTTGGATGAAGAATTATTAAATGATGAAAGCGTTAAAGATTGTAAAGGTGATAATGGATTGGTAGAGACATCAATGGATAATACTAAAGTAAAGGATCAGGAAGAAGAAAAAAAATTAGAAACTAAGAGTGAAACACTGAAAAGAAAAATAAATGTAGAAAATTTTGTGGAGCTTGATGAAGAAAGAAAAGCAAAATTAAAAAGAGCAGAGAGATTTAATCTTCCAGCAGAAAATGTTTTAACAGATGCCGAGAAGAAGAAACTTAGAGAGGAAAGATTTAAGGATTCCTTAGATAACGCTGAAGAAAAATTGAAAGAACGTGCTAAAAGATTTGGAATTCCAGAAGTTACAACAACTAAAACAACAAATATTAAAGGAAAGAAATTGATTAAATTTGGTGGTGATGTTGATAAAGATGATGAAAAGCTGGCTGCTAGAGCAAAACGATTTGGAATTACAAATACTGTAGATGAAATTGAGGAGAAAAAGAGAAAAAGAATGGAACGTTTTGGGGAAACAAAAGCATGATAAATTATCTTTTATTTATGTTTTAATTTTTTGTTTTTTAATTAATTATTGAAGTGAGACTTTTTTTAATTTATATAACAAGTTATTGATCTTGCATTTTGTATCCATAATATTTCTATTTGATTTATTCAAACGTATATTTTTAGTTATTAATTGTAATATTTGAATAATTGTTTCAACATTTGACCATAAATATTAAAAAAAGATGAGTCCTCGATTGAATTTAAACTGAAAACAGATTTGAAGCGTCATCACTTAGTTGTGTCTTTCTTTAAACTTGATTTTATATTAAAATCTGTTCTCTCTTTGTTTAACAACGCATATATTTTAATATACACCCTCATAAATTTTCATTTTGTTTTTAAAAAGTCATAAAGATTATTAGAAAGTAATGTTATATTATTTTTTTCAATTTTTTATTTAAGTTTAATATATATTGAAATAAACAAATATTTTAATGCATAACATTATTTAAACCATTGTAAATCTATCACTAGTAATTTTGAAATTTATTGATTTTTCTATGGCTTTTATTCCAAATGACAATTTTATTTTATTGGTTTATAAAGATTAACGTTTCATTTAGTAACTTTGTTTTATTTCATATTTTTATAATTATCCTATTTAAAAGATAGTGTTTTATTGTAGATCAATATAATTTAAAATTATATCATTATTTATTCACTTTAACATAAGAAAAGCATGCAAACAAAATGAGGTCACAACAGTTATTTAGAAATATTGCCACGAAATTGTAAAAGAAAGTTTGATTAGTCATGAATAATGATTGTATATTAAGAAATATATATTGATACATTTAATTATTTTTTAAATGTTAACAAAAAGTTATCATCATTTATTATTTTATATGGGTAAATTTTATATTTATATTCTATTAGATAGCATTAAATTAGTTTATATAAATTAATATTTGTTTAGTATTTGACATATTTGAGATTTATTGTTTTGTTAATCTACTTTGGTAACATTTTTTTATCAAAATGATTTTATTTGTTGCATATCATATTTAGTTCCCTTGAATTATAATGTTTGCTAAACATTACTATTACGCTTACTAAAAATATTTTTTTTTAAAAGTTGTAATAGGAATTTTATTATTAGTACAATTTTATTAATTAAAATACTTCTAGCTATTGGAGAAAAATTTTTATTCCAGATAAAATATTACTCATAAAATAATTATTATACATTTCTTACATTTTCTCGCGTTCGTTATCTATTAATCATCTAATATACAATCTCACTCAAGAATCAGCCTTTAAAATCAATGGTTCTGTACAAAAATATGAAATAGCAAATGTGTCATGTCAAATGAATCACACATGATAAGGTGATATTAATATTCTTCAAGCATGAATATGTTAAATTCACCTTGGCAACCAAATTTCAAAAATCTATATTTTAGTTTAACGTGTTATTTTTTTGAATAAAAATTAGGATAAACATTTTTTCATTGAGATTAGTTACCTATTAAATCGATAAAAGCATTTATATTAGGAATTATAATTATCGGAAAAGGTATATACTAAATATACTATTATTAAAATATACATTATACTGTCTTTTCTGTATTATTTTATACATAAAAGTACTGGTGCGTATGTTGGAATAATAATATGCATGGTATTTTAATCAGCTTTATGTAGTATTTTTGTAAATAATTTAAACTTTGTTATAAAGTATTATAAGCATAACATTTAATATTTTCAATTTATAGACATCTATTGTCAATATTATGAAAAAATTTTATTATTTAAAATTTAACATAAAATAGTTTTATTCATATGATTTCATAAATAATATGTATATATATTTCATCCCCTAAAAAATTGGAATGAAACCATTCGTAAATATACATTGATAAAATTTATAAATATTAAAGTAATGTCACAACATTCATGTTACATTTGATTTTATAAAACTATTAGATTAACATCTTTTGAAAATTTTTATAATTTGAAAAATATTACATGATATCCATGAAATGTATTTACATGTTTTCAAAAATGATTAATATTGTTTATTTTCTTTAAGCCTTAGAATTTCTAAATTCAGGAGTAAAATTTTGAATCAATTGCTTTGTAGTTTTATCTTTTTTTTAAACGTTAAAGCATCCTTTCATTTAACTGGTGAATTTAAATAGTAAAAAGTCACCTTGTTTTTGTACTCTTATATCTTAAGAACAAACATTTCCTTTCTCCAACAATATAACCTTTTACTCACACTACTTAAAAGATCGACACTTTATTATTTATAGTAAAACAAGTACTATTATATTAGGTAGATATAAAATTTAGATTCTATATGAATGATTAGGAAAACATTATAAAGTATAGTATCATTTATATTCCTCTACTTATAAAACAAATTTTATAGATTTTTTCGAAGTTAAATAAAAACAAATATATATTTTTAATTTAATATTTATTAAAAGTTTTTGATTTTTATTGTCAAACAAATATTTTTTTTTTCTAAAAATATTTAAAAGTGTGATTCATGGACCAATGCATAGATTGCTTACAAAAATTTGGTATTTATATGAAAGATACGGCTTATAGAATATGGAATTTTATTCGTCACATTTCTTATATGATATTTTGTTGTCCATATTGTACAGAATCAGATGATTATATTAATACCCATAAAGTAGCTGATTTAGAGAAGGGACAAGGTTTTATAGTAATTTATTTTTATATATCTAATTTTCAGATTGTTTCTTTGATACAGTTATGTCAGGCAATCAAAAAAAGCAAAACGATCTCGGAAGTGGGAGTGCTTCACAACTCCATAAAATAATTATGGTTGGTAGTGGTGGTGTTGGAAAATCAGCCTTGACATTACAATTCATGTATGAAGAGTTTGTTGAGGAATATGAACCAACCAAAGCAGATTCATACAGAAAAAAAATTGTCCTTGACGGAGGAGAATGTACAATTGATATTCTTGATACAGCTGGTCAAGAGGATTATTCAGCTATCCGGGATAATTACTATAGATCCGGAGAAGGTTTTGTATGTGTTTTTTCTATAACTGATGCTGAATCATTTGATGCAACTAATGAATTTAGGTAAATGATATTGAAAATTTATTATTAATAATAATATTTATGTAGAGAGCAAATCCTTCGTGTTAAAAATTCAGATTCAACAGTTCCCATTATTTTGGTTGGAAATAAATCTGATCTTGATGATCAACGTGCTGTTTCTATGCAACAAATTTTACAACGTGCTGAACAATGGAACGTTCCATATATTGAAACATCTGCAAAAACAAGATCAAACGTTGACAAAGTTTTTTATGATTTAATGCGCGAAATTAAGCGACGAAAAGTTGGTACATTAAATGGTTCAGGTAACTCGTCCGAAGAGAATAATGGAAAGAAGAAAGCTAGCAGAGGATTAAAAAAATCATGTAATATTTTATAATTTTATTTAAAATTATGAATAACCACTATACTATTATAACTAATTTAAAACATAATTATGAGAAACATTCATTAATGTTTTCATTATATCAGTGTTTTTACGTTTAAATTAATTTACATCCATGAGATGCCTTTGTAACGATATTTTCATATGGTTTAAGTAAAACATTTTAAAGAGATAAATTTTATATTGTTAAATATGTTTAAATTTAAAAAAAAATAAAAAAAAATGTGTAAAAATATAGAGTACAATAATACAAAAACTTTAAATTAATAAATGATATTTTAACAGTATATATTAAAGAGATCTATAAAACAATCTCATATGGAGAGACCCCGCTTTAAGACGTTAATGAAAGATAAATTTAATTATAAATTATTTACAAATTCTTCAACTCGCTCTAGAGGCACAGGATAATCTCCTGCATTACATCTGGTATATTCCTTGTATTTGGAAATGATGTAATTGTCATCTTTATCATCTTTTAATAATTTAATATGCTTCGTGAGACGCATTAATTTTAATTTTATTTGTGAAGCATTAATTTCTGTACTTTGTGTTAATTTATCACACCAAATAGGATAATTAAGTACAGCATTAGTGTAAGCTATACATGCTGCAGCGGATAAAACTTTATTACCTGATGATAAAAAATCACTAATTAAGCAAACATCCATAGCCATACAAAGAATATTGTAATATATATCGCCTCTTTTAATACTATCGGCAATAAAATCAGCGAAAAAATTAATTGTTGGGTTGTTAATATTGAATGACAACTTTGAGAATATTTTTCTTTCCATTTCAAAAAAGTCATTCTCATTAAAAGCTCCATCACATGCTTCAATAAATTCCTTAAGATAAACAGCCTCAACTTCATGAAGTTTATTTGAAATAAAAAGTGCTGTCATACCAACGAGTTGATATATAGCCCTTGGGCATTGTTCATCTTTTGATGTATACCGATCCATCAATTCAACTCCAGTATGTAATGTTTGGAGGGATAAACCAAAATTTGTGGACATTTCAATCATAAATTCTACTAGAACAGATCGGCATCCAAAATTAATTCCTTGCTGATGTCTTAAAAAGGTAAAAGGAAGCTTTAATTTTCTTTCACGATTCCTTTCATATTCCCAAATATCTTTTTTATAATGATCAACAATAATAATTTCTTCAATATCTTTAAGACATTCTGTACTCTCTAAAATTGATTCTTTAACATTTTTACAAGTTTCTATATTACTTAAAGTATCTTCGTCTGTATTTTCAATTATATTTTCTTTTGTTGCATCATTTTCTACAGTACTATTACTTTCATTAAGAGAAATATCCATTACAGATGAAGTATTTGATATTTCCATACTTGAAAATGACATATCCCCTTCTGAAATATAACCACTAGTATTTTGGGATAGTAAAGTTTGTTGGTTATTTTTTGTTTCAGGAAATTCTAATCTTGTCTCTTCATCATCAAAATCGTTATAAGCTTCAAAGGATCTATTCATATTCGTTTTTATAGGAATATGGTTGTAGTTACCAAATGAAGTCCTTTTCAAACTTTGTGTTGTAATGCCATTATTAATCTTGGCATCCTTTATTTCACCCAAAACTTGGCGAGGGATATTGTTTATTGTTGGAACCTTCATTAAATGTTGCGGATTTTGCAAATTCATATTGTAATAACTGAAAAATAGAATATTTATTTACAATCTTCAAATATAAAAATATAATAAATATAAAGGTAAAATTTAATATAAAAACATTTACCAGTGGAGACCCTAATAACTTTAAATTGAAAAGATTGTTGTGTTCGCCATAATCTAGGATGTATAACCTTTTCGCGCCACTTTTAACTTAAATTTTAAAAAGTCGCGCAGCCGCCTAAATTATTCAACCACTGAGTAATATACATTTACTCTAAAATACAATGTGGCATAGGCATTATTGGTTAAGTATTGAGTTTACTTGTCTGTGGTTGAAGCTTGCCAAACTTTTTTTACCGTACTAACATCTTTTTATACCAACAATGCGCATACAAAATACTAACTTTTTGTTAAGAGATAAGATAGTTTTTTTGGCAAAAATAAAATTTAATTTTTAATTAAGTAAAATAAACTAACCTTTCTGAATCAATATCATTTTGTTTCTTGAAAAAAATTGTATCAAATTTGTATAAAAATAAAATTGAAAAAATATTAATGTTAAGGGAATTTTTTAAAACATAATTTAAAATCATTTTGTTATCATTTTGAACAGATCCTCTTGAATTGTCTTTTGATGGCCATTCAATTTTTACAAAGTCATGCAAAAATCTATCTAAACATTTGTCAGGAAATGTCGTAAACCCTTGATTGTAGTTTGCAATTTTATTGGTTGGATGTTTTTTATTATTAAGTAGTCTGTTCTTCTTTAAAAGATTACCATACTTTGAAAATTGGAATGATCTTACTTTCTTAATTTTGTATGGATTATTTAAGCTACCAATTACGCGGCTAATATTTCCATTATGGTAATTTTTTCTAACTCTTTTAACTCTTTTAGTATAACCATTTCTAAGAGATTTATACGATTTGAATATTTTATACCCTGAAAAATTTTATAGATAAAATGTAATATAAATTTACCATTATCTTTACAAATGTTACAATCATCCTTCATAGTATCATTAGTAGTAGATTCATTAACATCTTTATTCCTCTCTTCCAATTTGGTTTTCTTTTCATTCATATTATTCAACCCATATCCCAACATATTTGAAGGAGAATAAACGTCATCATTTGCTCTACGTTTCAATTTACTACTCTCGCTTTTCATAATATTTTCTATTTTGAATATTATTATAATGAATCAAAATTAACTTACTCTTATCATTTTTGCTAATCGTAAAAGTTCTTTCATTAGTATGATATGACACATTCATTTTTTCTAGAAAATCTATTACAAATCTAACCTCAATTATCAATATAAAATCTAAATTAAAAAATTGTAAATAATTTATCTCCGTGTTGTATACAACTCCCTCAGAACCCAATATCGTTAATTTAATATTCACCTTATCATACATGTAATAACAAATATGAAAATATAAAATTTTTAAAATATTTATACATTTTATTTAATTTTTAAATTTTTATTATAATTTAGTTCATTTTGTTTGTACTCTAATAAAATTTAGATGTTTAATTATTAAAAAAAGAGATGTTGACTTTTTTTTTGAAGAAATTTAGGGATTTTGATATCTTCATATATTATGTACCCAAAAATAATAATGAATATTTTGATTACAATAAAAAACTGCTTTCATTCCCAATCAAAAGTTAAAATAAAATTCATGAAAATTTTGGGCCTTTTCACTTTGTCCTACGACGTACAATTGATTATAAATTTTGATATTCTTATAAAATTAAACATAATATCTTAATTTGTTATTGATAAAATCATTAAAAAAACTTTATTACGGCAATGTGTAAGAAATAATTTGATGTTGAAAAGGTTTAAAAATAGTAAAATTTAATAAGCATTTGCTTCAAGGTTCATAAAATACAACAGTTTAGGCGCTAAAAAAAGTTAATCATTTAATTTAAACAAACTATCGAATTAAAATGATATTAACTAAGAGAGAGAAAAGTTCAAAAATATAATTATTATTATTGAAAATAAGTAATATGGCCTAATATAATAGATAAAATTAATGACTATTCTTTGGTAAAAATTAAATTTCATCAAATTAAACACACATATATAAAGGATAGAAAATAAAACTAACGTTTAAATATTTTTTAGTGATAATAAATGTTCAAAAAAGATTCTCTGAATATAATTGTGGAACAATGTTTCTCGAATGAATGATAAAACAATGCTTTATACTAAAGTAAAACGTGTTTTGTATATTTTATTGGAAAAAATATATAAGTTTTGTGAATTTTTATGTATTGGAATTAATTAAACTCTTCAATTAGATTATTTTTTATAAAAAAAAATATATATTATTTTGTTTTTAATGTATAAAATATATTTATATATAAAAAGTTTTATTTTATAATTTTATTAATGTTAACAACTTATTATAGATTATAAAAATGAGACAATTTTTTTGCCTTAAACATATTTTAAATAGTTCAAGTAAGTTTATACCAGAACATTATGAATAGTCATTTGTATTAAGATTATAACCACTTGAATAAAGGATTGATAAATTTGAAATCAGAAATAGTTTTGACAAGAGGTATACAATCAACATCCCTCTTATTTACAAAAGAACAAAAATGGAATCCAATTAAAAGTGAGATAGATGATACATCAGAATCATATTTACAAAATAAACGAGATATGGAAAATATTTTAAAGGATCTTAAAATAACTGTTTCTAAACATGTAAATGGAGGAGATGCTAAAGCGATAGAAAAACATAGAAAACGTGGTAAACTTTTGGCAAGAGAAAGAATTGAACGTTTAATTGATAATGGTTC
Organism: Parastrongyloides trichosuri; assembly: GCA_000941615.1. Classification (NCBI taxonomy): domain Eukaryota; kingdom Metazoa; phylum Nematoda; class Chromadorea; order Rhabditida; family Strongyloididae; genus Parastrongyloides; species Parastrongyloides trichosuri. The sequence goes on from LM523162.1 coordinate 661,970, forward strand.
ATCATTTTTAGAAGTTGGTCAATTAGCTGGACATGAATTATATGGGAAAGAAGAAGTTCCATCAGGAAGTATTGTTACTGGTGTTGGAAGTATTTCAGGAAAAATTTGTGTTATTGCTGCTAATGATGCTACTGTTAAGGGAGGAACATATTATCCAATAACAGTTAAGAAACATTTGAGAGCACAAGAAATTGCAAGAGAAAATAAACTTCCATGTGTATATCTTGTTGATTCAGGTGGTGCAAATTTACCTAGACAAGCAAGTATTTTTGCAGATAAAGAACATTTTGGAAGAATTTTTTATAATCAAGCAACAATGTCTGCAGAAGGTATTCCCCAAATTGCTGTTGTTATGGGTTCATGTACTGCCGGAGGAGCATATGTTCCAGCAATGGCAGATCAATCAGTAATTGTTAGAAAAACTGGAACAGTTTTCCTAGGTGGTCCACCATTAGTAAAAGCTGCTACAGGAGAAGTTATATCAGCAGAAGATTTAGGTGGAGCAGATCTTCATTGTGGAACTAGTGGAGTAACGGACTATTATGCATTGAATGATGAACATGCTTTAACAATAGCTAGAAATATTATTGCTGGATTACCTGATCAAACATTAGCAATTAAGACAAGTAGTGATATTGAAGAACCATTGTATGATGCTGAAGAATTGTATGGAATTGTCGGAACAAATTTGAAAAAAACATACGATGTTAGAGAAGTAATAGCAAGAGTGGTTGATGGATCACGTTTCGATGAATTTAAAAAAATGTTTGGTGAAACTTTAGTTACAGGATTTGCAAAAGTTTTTGGAATTCCAGTTGGAATACTTGGAAATAACGGAGTACTATTTGGAGAGTCAGCACAAAAAGGAGCTCATTTTATTCAATTATGTGCTCAACGAAAAATACCTCTTTTATTTTTACAAAATATTACAGGTTTTATGGTTGGTAGAGAAGCTGAAGCAAATGGAATTGCTAAGCATGGTGCAAAAATGGTTACCGCTGTAGCTTGTGCAAATGTTCCAAAAATCACAATTGTAATTGGTGGTTCTTATGGAGCAGGAAATTATGGAATGTGTGGTCGTGCGTATTCACCAAGATTTATGTATATGTGGCCTAATTCACGCATATCAGTAATGGGTGGAGAACAAGCAGCTAATGTTTTAGCACAAATTCAAAAAGATCGTGCCGAATTGACTGGATCACAATGGACAGAGGAAATGGAGAAAAAATTAAAAGAACCAATCATTGAAACATTTGAAAAGGAGGGCCACCCATACTTTGCATCAGGTCATTTATGGGACGATGGAATTATTGATCCAAAAGATACAAGAAAAATTATCGGAATGTCATTAAAATCATCACTTGTAGCTCCAATTCCTGATGCCAAATTTGGTATTTTTAGAATGTAATTATACTTTGATGTTTTTCATATATAGAATCTAATTTTTAAAAATATATATTAAACAAATATGTTTTTCAACAATATTTTATAATTGTAATTTAATATTATGATTTTTAAAAATAAAATATATATTAATTTTTAAATTGAAAAATATTGTTTTTATACTCCTTTTTGTTGTACAAATTTCTTGTACCGATAAATTTTGATTTCTTGGAATTTTGTTCTCACATAATATTTAAAAGTAAATCTTATATTTTATGGTAATATATAATTATGTTTATACTATCTCAAAATGCATTAAAAACTTCATGTTTTATAAAAAATTCATTGATGCAAAGTAAGATTTATTTTAATTAATTAGAAATTTCCTTTTAAGGTCGAAACATAAGATCAATTTGGGAGAGAGGCTATTTAAAAGATCTTTATCATAGACGGATACTAGCAGGAGCTGAACCAGAACTTCATCGTTCTGCATTTCCCAATTGGTAATATTTTTAATGAGTTTGTTTATATTATTATCATTTAGGAACTATAATGCTGAAATATTTGCTTTATCTCACAGATTGTCGGTGCCTGAAATTAATAAACAGGAACTTGTCAATGCATTAACATTTTCAGATTATTTAGAACGAGATCTATCAGTAGCGGCTGTTGATATAAATGGGTTTGATAGAATGTCATTAGAGGAGTCCGATGAAAAAATGGAGGATAATTCTCAATTAATTGAAAAAGGAACTAGAGCATTAAATAAATATCTTAATGCTTATTTAAGGTATCATTTACCAAATGCACCAGAAGAATTTATCATTGCATTATCTTCTGAATTGTCAAGTGATGAATTTCTTTCTAAAATATCTGAATCATTTGGTCTTAATCATCTTATAAGAACTAAAGAATATCCTATATCTAAAACATCGTTAGCAAACTCATTTTTATCAATAATTGGTGCTGTTTCTAATGAAAGAGCTTGGGAGTTAATTAAAAATAATGTAATTCCAAATATATTATCCATACCAATTGATAATGTTTATCCATTAGCAAATCCTTTACCAGTTTTAGATAAATTATTAAAACTTCAAAATAATATTGAGGAAGTAGAAGCACGACTTGTTGGAAAAATAGGGGAAATGTCATCTATGCCATGCTTTATTGTTGGTATATATGCTAATAAGAAGTTATTCAGTCAAATGGCCGGTGAAAGTTTAGATATTGCCGAGAATCTTGCAGCAACAGAAGGATTATTAAAACTTTGGGGAATTTCTAATGATAAACAATTTTTGTTTGGAAATCAAATTACTTATGATGATATACAAGAAAATTTTAAAGAAAATTATTCATTGTCTAAAATATTTGATGATAAGTAAGTTTTAGTTTTTATCATTAAATTTTTATTTTTTTAGATTATCATTAAAATTATTAACTCAAAATGAATTACATGAAGAACCATTAAAAATGATTAATCTTATTGAAAATTATAAAACATCAATTGAACCTATTGTTGGAATTCCATTACGTAAAAGATTACGCCATAAATTTTCACGTGGTTCATTATACAAAAGATCTTTCCGTTATCTTGTTAAGCCAAAAGTTTATACTGTTTCATAAATTATCTCTATTCTTGTTATCAATTATTAAAACTTTGATAATTTTTATATAGTTCTAGCAATTTTTGTTTTTAGTTGATATAATAAAAGTGTTAATATGAAAATTTTTTTAAATTATAAAATACAATCTGGTATAGGAACAAAATTGTACGATTTCCTGTGGTCTGCTATTAAACGTGCCATTAAAGGACAGCACATTGAAATTAAAGATAATACACAAGCTAATGCATAAGCCCAACCAACTCTAAAAAAAATAAAATTAAAACAAAAAATTATTAACAAACCTGCAATAGTTTGATTGTAATAATTGATTTGCTGTACAATGTATTTCTTCAATATCCATTATAGGAACAGAAATAACTGTTAAACCCATTAAAAAAACAGCAATTAATTGAGCATTAGCTGAAACTTCAATTGATTTAGCATTATTTGTAAAGGCTAAATATGGCAATGCAATTAAGGAGGAAAAAAATAATAAAGCTATTCCAAATAAATATAATGTTAAAATAAATAGAGGCCATAAGGTAGATCTTAATTGGCATTCTTGTAAATAACAATTCGCAAAAAGTCCTTGAGATAGATTACCATGAACAATCCAATCTGTCTGACCTGCCGCCAATAATTGACCCAAGGCTAATGATATGCTAAGAAATATCCATATTGCTGATAACATTGTTGGAGTCATTGAAATTAAAGTTGAAGTATTATTCTAAATTAAACATTTAATATCAAAATCGAAGATAAATAATATTAAAAAGACCATTAAGTATAATGTATAGACTCCTCCTATATATTATAAATATAGATGTTAAAAGTTATGGCCAAAGATTGTATTTAAATATGTAAATAGAAATAATATGTGCCCAATAGGATTATAAATTGAGCATCATTTAAGATAGGATCTTTATGAATAGGATATGTGGATAGTTTGGAAGATCTTATCGTCCTTCGCTTTATTTATGCCCTTTCAAAAATATTTTAAAGTGAATTGATACCCGGATTTTATGCTTCCATTTATTTTAATGTATTTATAATATATTAAATCATGCACCTTATATTATAAAATGGAAAGTCATAAGAAGTATAATATGCGTTAATAATCCGTATGTCATTAAAATTGTACAAATGAAGAAATTTAATATTTTAAAATACAAATAAAAATAAATTTATAAAATAATTACACACAAAAGAATTAGTAAAGTTTCAATGCTGCTTGAACAGTCTTAATTTTCTTAAAATAATCATTTATTTTTGATTCTATATCATTTACTGCACTGGAGAAGTTACTCTTTCTAGCAAAATATAAAAATTGTTCAATTACTGAAAATGGTAATATAGGATTATGCTTTTTATGAACTCCTATTTCTTGAGTTGCTTTACTAATGGTTGGTAATAATGTATCATAAGCTAATTTAATTTCGTTATACTCCAATAAACATCTTACATACTCTGGAGTATTTCTTCTAGTAAATTCTTCCACGAGCCATGATGGTGCCGGCCAACTATATTGAAGGAATACATATAAGATTGTTCTTAGAGCTTCAAAGTCATAATTATTAGATGCCAGATGTTGTTCCAAATAACATTTTAATATCATATAATGACGTCCCTCCATTTCTAAACAATCCTTTAAATTTTTAATGTTATGAGATACCCATAAAGGAATTCCTTGTGAATCAGTTGAATCTACAAAAATACATTGTTCTGTAACGGTTTTGAAGAAATCTTTTGTTGAACTTTTAAAATATGTAATTATACTCCATGCCATATCAAAAAGATTATGACGGATTAATTCACTTTCCAAAATAGATTTATCCTCTGGGGGAATGGATGACGTTTGATAAGCATCCATTAATGCTAATCTTGCTTCCGATAGTAATAATTCTTTCATTATATCTTCTTCTGTAACTTTAATAGTATTGAGAAGATGTCTTGAATATATTATACTTAAATCTTTACTTATATTAAGATATTTTTCTTCCAAACTTAATGATAATAAATGTTTTGCTTCTGATAATGCTTTACATCTTTTTTGTAATTGTTGCCATGAATTCATATTTTGATTTAATTTAGATGCATAATGATACATATTATAAGCAGCACGAAGATATTTGGTTCTTCTTGTCATAAATGCAACATTAAAAAGATAGTATTCTCCAGAACTTAAATCATCAGAATCGCTAGCTATTTGTTCAAGATAATCCATTATAGTTACAGCAAGATTTCCAGTTGAAAGAGATAAAAATATCTTCCTATTGTTATTTTGTAATAATATTCCAATTATTTGACGTAAAGAAGTTGAACGTTCCTCATCATTTGTTATATTTCTAATACAATCCAAAGCAGGAAGAAAATCTTGATTACAAATATAAACAAGAAATAGTGCATTATATATTGATGATAATTGTTCTTGTACAATTTTCCCACTTCCAATAGCATGCCTACCAAGTTTAATTGAAATTTCATAGAGACTTTTTGAAGTAAAAAATTTTATCAATAAAAGTATAGCTTCACCATACGAAAAATCATCGTCATGTGGTTCACCTATCACAAATTGTCTTAAAAGATTATTCAAAGCTAAATCTTTTACAGCAATTCCTTCTAGTGCATGAATTATATTTGTTAAAGCTCCATCTATATTTTTTCCTATAACAAAAGCAAGTCCTTTACAGAGAAGATTTGTATGTTTTAATTCTGGTGTTTGATTATTACATTTCTCAATAAATTCAACGAGATACTCAAATTTGTCTTCAATAATAAAATATTTCAAAAATACTGGATTAAGTGATGCTGGATAAATTGAACAAACTGTAGCATTAATGATAAGTTGAATGAATGTTTGATATGATTTCATGTTTTTAAAAGACAATGGTTTTGTAACTAATTTTGGTTGATATTTTTGAAGATATTTAAAAAATGAAGTTGATAAAGTTATACTTGGCGCATGACATCCTGAAGTATTATGGAATGGTAATGTTAACGTTCTAAAAAGTACACCATACAAATCTTTAATTTGTTCCAATTGTCTTTTCATATCCTCACTTTCATTAACAACTTTTTTCCCTTGACATTTTGGAATACATTGATCAATATTAAGTAATCGTGATGTAAAATAAGTTCTTCCACCAATCAAAGATCTCAAAACTAATGATAATAGTTCAACAGTAAATGTAGATTCAATGTAATTTGAAGTTGAAACAGAGTTTGTTAATTCAAAAGGTTTAACTGTTAAATGACATAATGAATTAATCAATTCATTACAAAGAACTTCTAAATATTTTACATTTACAGATCTTTCAATCACATTAACTGCTTTAATATTTTTCCTTTGCAAGTTAATATCCTTCATTATTTGACTAAATGGTGTATTATCAATACCATTTTTCTTCAATATATCTATAATAATATTTGATAATATATGGTCACTATTCTGAACAATTGTTAATTGATTTGGTAAAATTGCTCCAAATAATCCAACATTTTCCGCCTTCCATAAACTAATGGCTTCATTAGAACAATATTGAAGTTCATAACATGATAGTAAAAGTTTCTTCCAAAAATTAAGTACACCAATATCGTTATTGCTTAATGCTAAAGATGAACCTAATCGTTTTTGATTTGGGGTTCCTATAATTTCTTGTTTGAATTTTGGTGACTTTGTATAGTTCTTTATTACTGCCTTGATTGCTAAATAATCATCCAATGGAACATCTTTCTTATTCATTTTACAATTTATTGCTACAGCTTTTTGAACTATATCTTCAGAAAACACTTCTTTGTCAAATATAATTCGTTTATAAAAACTTGTATGCTCCATAGATTCTCCTTCCATTATAATATCATTTAAAAAAGGTACATCATATGGATTAGTAACAGGAATTATGACCTTTGCTCTACATGTTTCTGATGGAATTTTTGTATTTATTCTACATTTCTCAATAATATAAGGTTGTCGAATCGGTATATCATTGTCAATTGTGAAAGTATTAGATTTCTTAGATAAAATACACAAATTTATACCTAAATCGAATGTTTCACCAACTGGAAAAACAATAAAATCTTGATGATCTAATGATTCACTAACAATAAAACTTTGACAACAAAAATCAAATCCATCTGAACTGATTGAAAATAATCCAATAAAAGATTTCTCCTGAATACTTCGAACAAATATAACTGCAAAATTTTCATTGTTTAAAGTTGCTGCTTTGATATAAATCTTGTTAATATTTTGTAAAGGTGTTTGAAAATAATCACAAATACTTAAACGTCCAATTTCATTCATTGAATTACATGACCATAGTTTAATAATTCCGTTATTGTGTAATGTAACTATATAGTTATCCTCTGGTGTTGATATAGTATGCAAATCAAATATTTTTTTGTCATCTGTAGATCTTGAAAAGTATTCTAAAATTTTTGTACTATTCAAATTGAATTCATCTATTTTGGAGTAAAGAGTTCCATTCTTAATCATTCTTACAACAATAGCTTCATTTTTTATGTTGAGAAATGCAATGATAAATGATGAACTGCTACTTACTGTACTTACACATGCTTTTACTGCGCATTCTTGATTCTTTAAGTTATAAAGTTTCTTATAAACATACTCTTCAGTACTAAAAAATTTAAGGACAGATACATGTTTTAGTTCACCAACCATATCCTCAGACAAAGATAAATCAAGACTTTGAACAGAAAATTGAGTTGGAATTGTAATTGTAAGGATATTGTTAATAAAAGTAACTTGAGATCCTGGAATAATTACAGAAGGAGATACATTTATACAAAGTGATGAAAACTTTAAATCTCTTTGAGTAGAATATTCCTGAAGAAATAGGTTGCTTCCTTCAGATTTCCTAAAAGTACTAATATACATTTAATTTTAATTGAAACATACCATATAATAAAACGATTGTCTAGTACACTTCCATTGTTATTAAAAGAAAATGAACCACAATGAGTCTCAACGTCAACATTTTGTGAAGATATATTTGATATATCTAAAAATTTTATATAAATAAAATGTACATAAACCTACCAATTGGTATTTTTTTAACCGAAGGGTTTTTTGCAAATTGAGATGATGGAAATTTAAATTCGGTCTCACCAGGTTCATACATTTTTGGTGAAAGAAATAAGAATAGCGTTAGTAAAGAGTAAATGCTTTAAATTTATAAATATAATTTTCCAATATTTTCGTTTAGAGACAAAACAAAAATTGTGGCAATATTAAAATGCGCGTTATTGTCACAAAATATTTTGTTACCGTTTAGCATAATACACATTGATTTTGTCTTTATTGAATTTTTCCATTTTATGATGATTTTGTTACAATATTGGTAAATAAAAAGATAGATAAGTTGTATTACTTTATTATTAGTTAGAGACTTCTCTGTTGTCATCTTATTTAGTTATACTGTTTTACCTATCGTTTTTCATGATATTTTACACGAATTTGATAAGTCAGATTTTGAACGTTTTAACTAATTAAAAATTTTACCCGTAATAATTGTTTTAGAGACTTTAGGCTATAATGTCTTTGGAGATTAGAAATGAGTCTGGTACAAATTCTGCAGAGTCATGTGCAGTTGGTATCAACGTTACGGAAGATGGATCAAAAATTTTAGTTGAATCATCATTTTTGAAGCCTGTCGAATCAAAATATGAGGATGTTTCTCTTGAAAGTCAATGTGAGAAAATGTCTACTGAGGAGATAATCATTTATACAAAAAAAGAATTAAACTCTATTTTTAAAGGTAATATAAATGCATAATAAATTAATTTTGTTTAATTTATAGAGACTCAACGAATCAATAATTTCGTTGTTTTATTTTACTTCAATCGGGACATTGATGCTTATAATAAGTTTGCTTCATCAACTTTTTTTCAAGATGTCGTTTCAAAAATTTCTGTTCCGTTGAAGGTTTTGCAAAAAAGAATGGAATATGATGAGAATGTACAATCTAACCAATCGTTGTCTGTCAATGAATGTAAAACTGTTAAATCGTTCCAAATTTTATATGATCAAATGATGGCAAACATTGAGATTATAAAATGCATGAAGGAGAAATTTGACTTTGGCTTTAAGAGTGATATTGGATCTTTGGCAACTTATGCTGACTGGATCTGTAGTTTGAATGAAGCTCATACGAACTTAAAATCTCTTCCCTATGACTCATTTTTGCCCAAGGATTTGCAGATGTATGTAAGAGATTTACATGACTCATTTTTGATAATGGAAATGTTGGAATATGAAAATGTCATTTCAAGGACTTTCAGGACATTGATTGATTGGAATATTTATGATTCTAAAAGTAAATCAAATTTTTCAAAAATTGAATTAATATTTAACTTTGGTATTACTGATATTGAAAATGTAAATTTGTATATTTTTAATTTATAATGTTTGTATTCTTTAGGTTCTTATTGCTGCTTTCAACACAGGAACAATTGATTCTATGTTAGAAGAATTTTTAAATGTTATCACCAATTTTGTTGAACGATCAATGAAATTTTCATATCTTGATTGCTACTCAAGAACATTACCTCCTGTAAGCGATATTTCATCTGTTGAGAGTAGGAATGCTTCAACCGAAAGCCAGAAATATATTCTTAAGTTTGCCGAAGGATTACCAGCAGAATATGAAATTAAATTGAAAAACTTTATTTCTACAACAGAAAAGAATGATGTTCCTGTCAAAAAATTTAACTCATTGTTTGATTTTTTGGAGGCTTTCTATAAAGATATTTCTCAAATTTTCCAATATGCAACATTTGAGGTAGAGGATGGTGGCCATTTTTCTTTGGCTTCTTATATTGGAAAAAATTCTTTGTCAAATGTTTTGGTAAAAGGTATTAAATCTGTTTCTAGTGAATTATCACATTTGGTTATTCATGATCAGGATATGGTTAGAAACATGATTGACAAAATTGATGAAGTACTTGTTCCTTATATTACATGTGGTTTGATATGTGATACAGATTTAATTTCATCAATGCAAGCTGAGATTAAGGATAGATTTACAAATACGATTTGTGGTGAGATAGTTAGTTGTTTTAAAAAAAGTTGCACTGATGACTTTTTGAATGTTGTTTCAGTTGGTGTTAATGAAGCAGCTATTGTCCATAATATTGCGAACTATAAAGAAAGCATTTTATGGAAAGTTGATAGAACAAAAATAAATTCAATTATTGAAGAGGATAACGATGTTGTACTTCCTTTGAAATCTCGACTTGTTTATTGCCAAATTTCTGTTGTGGCAAAAAAACTTTCCGAATATATGATTCGCCTTATGGATATGGAAAAAGAACCAGATGTATATAATACTACTACTACTGAAAAAACATTTTATTCTCTCTTTGAATTTTATGTTAACGCCATTGAAAGTAATTATAAGGATCATATGACAAAACAACTTAATTTGGCTGTATCCTTTTTTAACAGTTGTTATTATTTGACAAAAAGGATGGGAACATATTTCCTCTATTCTTCCTCAGCAAAGAGATTTATTGCCATGCAAACTAAATTAAAAAATCTCGGAAGCCTTGCACTTGACAGTCATATAATAGCTTTTAAGAATAATCTTTCTAACTTTTTAAGAAAGGGAAGAATATTCATTGATGCATGTGAAGAAGAAAATCTAACTGAAAATATAAAACTTGTTCAATTCCGTGGAGAAGTTAAACGAATTGTAACATCATTAAAAGATAACTTGGTTTCACCTATCTTTAAAATGATTATGAGTGAAATTTTTGATAAAGTACTAGGAGATATGATAACAACATTTACAAATATGGAATCACAAAAAGATCAATATCACTATGATAATATTGTTCGTGGAACAAATGACTTTTTAACAAGTATAAATTGTATTTTATTAAAATATTGTGATTTTGAATTATCTGATATTTCATGTAATGATATGTTGGGGATATCACAAATATTAATCATTATGTCAGGAGCTCAATACGATTTAGATATTACACAAGTTTCTAACAAAAATTTGGTATTCCAAAATTCTTCTATTGTAAATAACTTAAAGAAATTAACAGAAACAATCTATCCAAATGGTGAAAATAAAACAAAAATTTTAAATCTTTTAAAATAACTTATTCTTAATATTTTTTCCACATATTGTATATATAACAATAAATCTTTGGAATAATGATTGTCATAAGTTTTTATTACTTTGTACAATATTTTCTTTCATTTAATAATTGTCAATAAAATTACTTATTTCTAAAGAAGAAGATGGATAACAGTCAAGGAGCAACGCTTTTTAATCATCTGGAAACTTTCTTGTCAGTGGCAAATAAAAAAGTAGCAGAACTTAAAGATGAAAATAATATATTAAAAAGAAAAAAAGAAAATATTAAAAATACTGAGGTGCAATGTGGTAATTGTAAAAACAACTATTCATTATTTGAAAATATATTACATCCTGCTCATGTAAAAATAAAAAATCAACCTTGCGTGATGGAATTAAAATTTGAAAGCACTGAAGCACTTGTTTCTTATGTTAAAGCTTTACCACATATGAAAATTGATAATTTAGATAAATTTCTTGGAAAATATAATGGATAATCGTAAAAAATAACTATCATGAATGCTTTTTGTATATTGAAAATATTTTGCTTAAAGTAATTAAATATATCTTTCTTTTTATTGTTTTATTGAAGTATAAGTTTTTAAAAAATTTTCATTTTGCGAAAGATTTCCATTTCAAAGTAATAGATTTATTATTTAGTTTTGATGATAGATATCTGTAAATTCTTGTTACTAACAATTGTAAATTATCTTGGGATTTATTTCGAGATAAAGAATAATTTTGTTACTTGGTTTTATTTTAACGAATGTTAATTTAAAATGTAAGCGAAAAAGGCTTTTTATTACATATTTTTTGTCAATCAAAATTCTATCTTTATTAAATATTAATATATTGAATTTTCTAATTTTATTTTTAATTATAGTGGTAATATTTTACTATAACAAAAAAAAAATAATTTATTTGTTTATCATGATAATTGTTTATAATTTTTAAAGTATTTTATTATTTGAATATATGACTTTCATGTATCAATTTTTTTTTAACGCTTTTTGTAAAATTAATTTATTATGAAAAATATTTTATTTTTATAAAATAAAAGTACATATGATCAAACATATTGAGTAATATTATAATGTACACAAATTAAGTAAAAGATGTAATAAACTACTTTTGTCTATGAATTACAATCACTTAATATTAAAAAAATTAGTTAATAACAACTTTATCACATACTCCATTTAATTGAGTAAGGCCAGCATTTACAGCACATCTACAAAGGTCCCTTACTACTGGAGTACTAAAACCGGCAGATTGTGCGCATTGCTTTGTTTGTTGAACCATGACAGTGTCGGTTGGGAGATCTAATCCACAGTTATCTTGACAATTTCCAGCTTTTGCTTTCATACATTTATTAACACATCCATAAAATTTTTTTCCAACACCAAGTAATGGTTTGACTTGTGATAAAACACCACTAGAACTAAGCATTTTATTGATTTCACTGATTGCAGCAATTTTAATAGTTTCTTCATATCTTTTTTTTACCATATTGCCAGGACGCTTAGCACATGTATTGGATAATTTATCATTTTGACATTTAATTGTATTTTTAATCATAGATTCTTTACTCATAATACATGATCTTAATGCTTGATAATTAGCTCCAGTCTTGGCTATATGATGTTGACATTGGTCGGCACAAACAATAACAGAATCGGAAAATTTACCTAAACATGGTTGAATTTCATTACAAACACATTGCTTTATCATTTGAGATACAGTTAGAGATGAATAGGAAGCAACTATCAAAAAAACAATTGATAATTTAGAAATAAATTTCATGATGTCGTAAGATTACAATTTAAGCAATATTATATTTATAAATAGTTTCATTCCATTTAAATACTATAATCTTGAATATGTTGTTTTCTTAATTCCCAAACTAAAACCAACCCTTAACTGGTTTGTTAATTTATTTTGATCAAGGACAAAGAATTTCCTTTTGATATTTCGCTTCTCATCGTTTTATTTATAATACACAAGGGTTACCAAAAGGTTAGAACAATTATTCCTTTTTTTTATGAACTTTAAAAATAACTATAGAATTTGATAGAACAGGGATGATATTTTTTATATTATAATTTTACGTTTTATTCATTTTTGTACTTTTTGTTATACAAAAAATATTTTTATGTTCTTTAAAATTAATTATGTTTGTTTGACAAATTCAATTTACTATTGTACTTCTTTACCAAATAAAAAAAAACACCAATAATATATATGAAAGTTACTGGAAAATTTTATTAGAAACATTTCTTTGTCTAATAACATGATTCAGTGAAGTAACCTATTAAGTTTATTAATTAAATAGCAATAAAAAATTTATGATTGTCTTCCTTGGTGTATCAAAATGTTACCAGATTGCATCGAAAAGTGATTATTTTTAAGACATTAGAAAAT